>OZ024912.1:30798369-31092369 GCA_964017125.1 Flabesymbios commensalis
ATTTGCTTTGAACCAACAATATTATAGTACATATAGCCTTATTATTACCGTAAAATTTCTAATTGTAGCCACGGCTTTAATTAAAATGAAAAAAAAATATTTCACAGTGACCAATGCTAAAAGTCCACTTGCGGCTTCTATTGAAGGTTTTACGTGAAAAATTGAATCACTGCACCCGGCTATGAATCTCAATTGCCGGTAGCAATCACCCAACCCTTCATGTCCAATGCTCATATAAAGATATATATGCCATATGAATCGATTTGATGCTCACATTAGTCGGGAATTTATTTTACATAGCGGTAATTAAACATATTTTACATTGCAAAGCATTCAGAGAATCTATTAAAAAGATACGGCATGCCTAATTGTATATAAATAATAATGGCTATAATGTCTATAGCATACTGAATGTCAGCATGTGGTATTTGGTATGTTGCGTTATTAGACAGCGCGGCGCCGTGTATACAGTGGTAGACAACGTCATAATCTGATAATTATGTTACAACACAGCCCTGTCAGTTAGCAACAACACCCCTCTCCAGACGTGAGTTGTCAGTCATGGGAGCAGCGAGCGCGTCATCACTTGACCAGTTGCTGACTGTACAGCTTGCACGAGATGTCGACGCAGAGTCAGCTAAATGTTGACAAATGATGTCTACAGTGAACCAGCAGTTGGCGTTGCCCAAATAAGCATTCGGCCACGGCGGTGACCTGCCGTGCACCTACCTCTCCTAATGTTGATGAACTGCGTGGGAAAATATCAACTTTACCCACACTGATTGTGTAGGCCAACTTGGCTGGTCCACACACGCTGGCTTAACCGAGAAGACAAATAACCATTGTAGTGATAGCCCACCGGTATATGTAATTGCCATTTGTATTTTATAAAAGACATTTATTACATATATCCTTTCCACTGCCATAGCGTATTAAACCGGATCGTTTTTGCGGCCCTCTCAGAAACAGTACCATACAGTGTAGGCATGCCACAGCGTGCTGGATCGTAGTGAAAAAACGGCCTTCTCACAAACACCATCGTATGTCGCAGACCTGTCAGTAGTTTTCATCCTCATTCCATTTTATTCATTATTAAAACTATTTTTGCTAAGGTGGTAAATAACTCACACTTGTAAGCTTTGATATACAGAGAGTATTTCCCCATTTCTTCCAAGTAAACTTGTCGGCATGCTTCTAACCTATCATGATGTTTACTAATTAGCAATTATAAATGGATAGTTATAAAATTATGTGAAATAAGCTATTTCATCAATTTTACATGCTTTAAATGTTATGACATAGATATTAAATATACCCGATTCTACACCTGCAACCTTTAGTTTTATGTCTTGTGAAGACATTTTGGTTTTCATAACATTTATTTTTTAATTAATTCTACACACATTATCTTGATAATGAACAGGGGGGTCAATAACAGAACATTACACTATGGCTGTTCCACGGCATTTCGTCTGGTTACTATTTAATACGTTGTAGCGTAGCTATGCCCCAGCCGCCCCGTGGCACTTAATGTGTATCCATCACCACGGCACAATACGTTACAGCGTTGATACATGCCAGCCACTCACAGCACACACGATACATTGTCACAATGTTGGTTTAATGCTGGGTCAGCGTCGTTAATACTGGACCAGTATTAATCTAGCATTGAGCCTAGTATCGTGTGTGCTGGGTGCTGTCATCTCCGTGTGTATCTGCGCGGCCGTGACATGTTGACCTTTCTGTTATTCTAGTACATTCCAACAAGAGTAAATTACGGCATATCATAAGACATGTTAGTATTTTTGTCTTTATGCCGTTGTCTTCATTAGAAGAACTACATTTCCCAATGTGGTAGGCCTGAGCAACTCACACTTGTAAAATTTGATAGCAAAAAAACAGTCAACCATTTCGTTCTGGTAAGTTTGTCGGCATTGTTGTCAATTGTAACCTATATTATGATGCTCTTTAAACTTGAACATTGGATAGATGACGATAATAATGTGCAGTGATATATTTTCCCAGGCGGACAAACAAACTAATAAACAAAGAAATGCAACCAAAAACATAGAACTCTAGAAAATGAGTCATATTTGCGATACCTTGATCCAACCACGCTGAGTTTAATTTTAAACTTAAGTGACTTAACAATTTTAGACCTACACACCTTAAATATTGTGATATATGTTTAACATACCCGGCTATGTAAATTCAACCTTTATAGCTGGATGTCTCATCAGCAAATATTAGGTGTATATTATTGATACTCCCTGCTAATTATATTAATCACAGTCATGTGGATTCATGACAAAAGACTACCCTGGGTGCCATACACCATTCTACTTTCCCTTCAATGCAAAAAGTTGCCCCGATGCCTTTTCAATGGTGGGCCAGCATCACAGGCGGTCCAGATGCATTATGTAGAGTAACCATGAACGCTGTGTAGACGGGAACCTATAACGTAACAAATCGTTATATCTCACCTCGCATGTCTGCCGTAGCGTAAAAATACGTAATAGCGGTAGCTGCTCTATACATGAATAAGAGATATTTTGAGATAAATTACGGATTTTTACGCTATGCGTGAGAGAAGGCCTCTTTTTGGATACGGACTACAACGCTCTGGTATGAGTGCGGTATATCATAGTGTTTGTGAGAGGGTCGATTTTTCCATCTGTTTTGATACGCTGTGGCATAGCTGTGGTATATCTACCCGGCAGTGGAAAGGATTTAAGCCCTATATATGAAAAAAGTCGACCAAAAAATATTTTAATCTGTTAGACTGAATAAGTAGGCTTAACTTGGCAACAACTATAGCGCTTGTAGAGCTACATTATCTGCCCTATCGTCACACATTGTATGTGAATATATCACCTCATGTCTGTAAAGGGTTAGAAGTCATCTGGGCTTATACAGCCTGTGCTCTATTAGCTTGGTTAGCGTAGCTAGTGGTCGTCTTGATAAACACCTGGTCATTGTCCTTTTTGTAAGATATGAAAATAGTTTTGGTTCCTGACAAATCTCAAAAGTCGCCATGCGGCTTCAATTGGAGGTTTTCAAAGTAGGAAACTTTTTGTAAAAAAATTGTAATTTTTTGAAAGTTTGGGAGCGGCTTCTATTGGAGATGAGGCTACAATTAGAAATTTTACGGTACATTATCATAGCATCGAGATATGCATTATATAACATTATTTTAAAAAAACAATTTTTGCAAATATCTGCATTTATTATATAACTAGAAAGGGTTCGATGACTATGCCTCCGTTGACTCTGGACGGACAACTCGACATAATGCCTCCGCCCGCAGGCACGCGAAGGCATAAAAATAAGTCTAGTCACCAGACGCAAAACAATCTTCACTGTTTCAACAACCATCCATATTTCGACAAACCGCATGTGTGCTTCATCACAGTCGCGTCCACACCTCTGTCCAGGAGGGCCCAAAATGGGATCATTGTTCGAAAAACATACCGAGACTAAAGACTTGTCCAGCCACGGAGCCATTCCCCACTTTCTTTGCGGATTAATAATCCACAAGAGGTGTCAGATTTGACATCAAAATTCCTATTTAGAGGGGTGCACTTAATTTTCGAAAACAAGTGCATGCACTTATATTTGAACATGAAACAATTTTGAAACATGCAATTTTCACTTATAAGTGAATGCACGTTTATGCACGAGGATACAGTAGGTATTTTACATTGAAACTATCAGGCATCCTAGCAATATTTAAAAAAACAATCAATCTAACAGCTTTCTTCTCAAATAAAATAAAATTCAATTTCTTTTGAACATTGAAATTATGGGGAAATACTGCCTTTGATACAGTGTGTGTAATGCCAAGATATATGGTTTGATATGATAAGTAGCATCATGAGCAATGTGCTAAAATATTGAATTATAACAACCCAAATAAAGGTACATTCTAAACTTTTGGGATAATATTTCTGTATTCAAACTCACGTCTTGGGGAAGAGAACATATCAAGACCATTGGAACTTGCAACATGTTGGAAACAGGCTCGGAGCATGTTGTCTAAAAATAATACATTTAATAAAAAGAGAATCAATACAACATAACAATAGCAGAACTCATAAAACCAATGTTTACTTAAATTTATCCTTCAGTTAACTACAAGTAATTAAATCAATGTATTAACAGATTAATTGCAAACTAAATTACTACCCTAACTACACATAAAAATTATTAACTTGCATCAAAGGGGTCTATTCCATAAATTGGGGGCAGATCTTGAAATTGTCTTTTCTCTGTAGTACCATCTAAGAAAAGTCCTTGTGCAATATTTAATATGACATTGGATTCACTGAAAAAAAAACAATTAGAACAAATAATGGAGATTAGTTTAAATTGCATGCCAGAATTACCAAGTTAGAGATCCATAAATATAACATACATGTATAAGTACACTCGACAATAGCCCGCCGGCATTATTAAAATTGAAGGTACTATTGCGGCCACAAGGTCAAATTATTGTTGTAAAATGTGAAAAATCGTAATAAGTCGGCCATTTTGATTTTTTTTCAGCCATTATTGAACTTGTTGGAGAACTGGTCATTAGTAACATGCATAACAAATTTGGGAAGGATACATGAAAAACTTTTCAAGTTATCGCGCGACATAAATTAACCCTTTTTAATTAAAATGCGGGCTAAAAAATGAAAAGAATTATCAAAACACATTTATAATTCACACAATTAGGAAAATAGTGTGGGTCTTCAATTTGACCTATGTGTGTATGCCATGTCATATTCAGGTGATCATAATTAACATACCAGCAATGTTGACAAAGTCTGCAAAAGGGCATCAATACAATTAAGCATAACATTTTGACAAGAACTTCGACTGTTGGTGGAAATGTGTAGGATGCATGAGGCTTTTACACAAATTTAGTTTTTTATACATTTAGCATGAGATTCTTACTCTTTGGACAGAGAGCAGACTATAATAGAGATGACACTTGACATATGATACACTGCGTCCCACTCGGTAATAACACAGTGCGGCTGCTCAGATGTGGCTCCTCTTAACAGTAAGTTAATAATACTCGAAATCAGAAAAGATGATAAGTAATGTCTTGACTCATCATCTGATGAATTGGCCGCAACAATCCTTTGTAGACAATCACAGCAGATTTTCACAGTTTTCAAATTTTCCTCAATGTCTGTAGTCTCTATAAGAACAGCATTATGAAAAATATCAGATGAAAGCATCACAAGTTGAAATAGTTCAACATCAATTAATATATAAAATATAATATGGAATAACATGATAACCACTAGATAACAACACCTGCTCATGCTTAGATCCTTCAGAAGGAAATAATGATAAACACTTCAGACTAACACAAAAAAATGCTGGTTATACAGTAACACATTTTATCAATTATTAAAAAATGCAAGTAGAAAGAAGCAAAAACTATATGAATAGACAACATACTGTATGCCACACTGTCTAGTTGAGACAAAAATACTGGTACTGTTGATTTTAGAATGACAGGTTTGCTGGAGATACTGGCAATGCACATGAGAAGATAAGATATGGACAGAAACCCCTTTTTCTCTGCCTTGACTCCTTCACCATGATCACTGGGCTGGCAAACTAATAAAATATCAATCATCATTATCAAGGAATAAAAATATTAATATATATTTATTACAGTGTGGTTTTAATCAACATGTGATAAACTTTCAAAAAAATTATCATATGAGCAAAAACTTGATTGCATCAAACAATATTAGCATGTGTGAAAACATCAATTACACACAATACCATTTATTATTCACAACAAACTTTCCAGCCCAAGTTTTAAAAACAATGCAAAAAGTTTACCGGCCATGGGAATGAAAGTGTTAAAATAAATGTACCCACTGCGAAGTGACAAAATTACAAAATTGGGTAGGTGGAAGGCTTAACTATTCTATTTTTACTTATTTTGACAAAATATGAGCCGTTCAAATGACATTAAAAGCATTATTATCACTCAACTATTGCCAATATCCAAAAGACTGTGGACCAACAATGCTCTGCCAAGCACAACACAAGAAAGAATGACGTCATTAGTGATATGTCATGTGCTCAGACAGTAGGCATATAATTCTGATAACAGACAATGACATGGCAGTACAGACATTTTCTAGGTGGTTCGGGTTTGCTGCATGAGGCCTATCTACATTACCCCTTAAAGCTCTAAATTAAATAATTTAAATTTTCACCCAATTAAAGTTGTGTCTCGCTACCGCGACCCACAACTTCAAGTGGGTAAAAAATACTCATATTTGTTTAATTTGAGACCAAACATTTACAAACATTGATGTTTAAGCACACATTTCGTTCCCATAATTGTTATTTAAACGGTTAATAGCACAGATTGAAAATGACTAATCATGCTTAGCGGTGAACGGCCAAAGCATTTGAAGCTGAAAATCACAAGAGCTTGGAATGAATGAAAAATACTAACAAGCATAAGGGTTAAAACAAATCACCTGACACAGATTGATTTTTTTCGACAAGTGGTCTACGTTCTGTGATGTGGATTGCTAAGCTGCCTGCCATCCCAGTGGCTCATTTTGGCTTGAAACTTGTGGGGTGTTGGGCTCAAATCCTAGATGGGTCGGATATTTGTCATCGGCTTTGTGCACATACCGTGCTCCAAGCTGTTTAAATGCCTGGGGTGTGCAGTGTCTATGCTACTGTGCACTATAAAGAACCCTTGAAGTCATTTGAAAAGAGAAGGGCATAATCCTGAATTCAGACTTCATTCTTTCATGATTGTGCAGAAAGCGATGTAAAGCAATATTCATGCGCCATGCTGACTGTGTCAGTGTGTGTTGTCTTAGCCTTGCTAGGTTTTGACCTATGTGTGTATGCCATGTCATATTCAGGTGATCATAATTAACATACCAGCAATGTTGACAAAGTCTGCAAATGGCCCCCTTTCAAAAATCACTCGGCGATAAAATCATTAAAATATGTTATAAGAAAGCCCTACAATATGCAACTAGGCAACAAATACTTGTTTTTTTGAGTCATGATTAAAATGAAAGTCATATTTTCAAAACATGTATATCCTTCAAGTGGGAACCTTTAAATATTAACCAGTAAGGCTTACTATACCATCAGATAATGCTTTCGTCAGTGTGGGTAGTAGAACCGATAGAACTGTTTCTGGCCATTCAACACTACAATAAGCAGCAGCTTCTATGCTTCTTTTCCTATTAAGAAAAACAAATTATTAGAATGTTTGTAAAAAAAGGTCAAGTTGATAACAGGACTGTAAATCAGTCATGGTTTTTATGATGAATTAATTATATTTCCTAAAAAAGAAAACTGGCCTTACATCATAGTCACTGCAGATCTTTTACACCCAAAAAATGTGTAAGATCAGAGGCCCCTTTGGCAATGGAAATAGGCCTCAGTCTTTTATCAACATTTAAAAGCTATAAATATTTGAAAAAACAGCAACAAGACAGAGATGCAAAATAATGTAATTATCAGCACAGGTCTTTACATTCTGTGACTTTCTTAGATAAAAAAAAACCACATCCCCTGATCATTCATTTCAAATTACAGAGCTATCTTGGACAAATATTTGCGAGAAAATTACAATTGAAGTTTTTGCCTGGAATGATCGGCAACATTTCAATCCCCACGCATAACACTTCACAGTTCGAGTCAAATCTCAAGAAGTTTTAATTAAAACACTTTCAAGCCTGAATTTACCATGGTTATCTCTTCTTCCGCTACAAGCAGCAAATTGCTGTCGCAGTTTTCGACTTGTAGTGGATGAAGATGCATGAAGTGGGTGGGTGAATGAATAAAGATATTGTTATTATTAAAACAGTTCCATAGAAATTTTCATTGTAAAAACCCATAGGCGTAGGAAATTCAGAGATGCAAAAGTATGCCTTGATGCATTGTGAGGGTTTAAAGGGTTGGAAATCGGTGATGTAGATTTAATTAACATTTTTGAACAGGTGTTAAAACCTGAGCATCGCCTGATTTGTAAACAATTATGAACTTCTCTGTTACACTAGACATTTTACAATAGTAGTGTACTTTGTTGATGAAAAAAATGTAGATTAAAAAAATTCAACATTGTATATAAAGGTCAAATGTGAACGCAATCAAGGCTTAGTAGGTCACGTTTAACATACATATGATAATCATAGTGTAGTATTGTTTAGTGACCAGTGTCGGAGAACAGGTTAATGGCCTAACATTAGCGAACAGACAACATGCTGATGAATGCACATGTTGCTTCATGATAATGGGCTCTCAGCCAAAAATTCATTGAGGCCTAAAAAGTGTAAACTTGAAGTTATTGCGCCCACAAGGTCAAATTATTGATGTAAAATGCAAAAAATCACAATAAATCAGCCATGTTATTTTTTTTCAGCCATTATTGAGCTTGTCTGAGAACTGGTCATTGGTAACATACATAACAAATCCGGGAAGGATACATAAAAATTGTTTCAAGTTATCGCACCCACAAGTTCAAATTATTGACATAAAATGCCAAAAATCGCACTAAATCGGCCATTTAAATTTTTTTTCAGCCATTATCGAACTTGTCCGAATACTGCTTATTATTAACATGCATAACAAATTTGAACAGGATCAGTGAAAATTTTTTCACCTTATCGCGCCCACAAGGTCAAATAATCGACATAAAATGCGAAAAATTTGAGAACTGCTAATTGGTAACATGTATAAGAAATTTGAACAAGATAAAGGAAAAACTTTTCATGTTATCACGCCCACAAGGTCAAATTATTGACGTAAAATGCCAAAAATTGCAATAAATCGGCCATTTTGATTTTTTTTCAGCTACTATTGAACTTGTCCGAGAAGTGGTCATTAGTAGCATGCATAACAAATTTTGAAAGGATAAATGAGAACCATTACAAGTTATCGCGCACACAAGGTCAATATACTGACTTAAAATGCAAAAAATCGCAATAAATCTGCCATTTTGAATTTTTTTTCAGCCATTATCAAAGTTGTCCGAGAACTGCTTATTAGTAACATGCATAACAAATTTGTGAAGGATACATGAAAATTGTTTCAAGTTATTGCGCCCACAAGGTCAAATTATTGACGTAAAATGTGAAAAATCGCAATAAATCGGCCATTGAAAAAAAATTTCAGCCATTATTCAAGTTGTCCGAGAACTGGTCATTTGTGACAAGCATAACAAATTTGGGAAGGATACATGAACAATTTTCCAAGTTATCGTGCCCACAAGTAAATGTTAACGCCGATGCCAATGCCGACACCGATGAAGCTGAACTTCAATTGCAATAGCCCACCTTTGCAAGGTGGGCTAAAAAGACAATATTACAGAAAAGTCACCTTACAATACTGTCCACATCATCGATGATCATATTGGTGAGTTGTTGTAATACTAAATGTCTTTGCAAATCAGAAATCATCCCAGGGATAGACAACAGACCTACAATCCCAACAATACCATTTTGACGAAGATTGTGATGCACCTCTGTGAATGTTGACATCATAACTGTGTAAAGTTCCTCTTTAAATGCACTCAGTGATGTCTCACCTGAATAAAAGTAGTGGCTATATTATTAACGCTTATTTTATTAACATTAACATAATAAAATTTAACTTTTTCCCACTTGCCGTTGTGTCTTGCGGTAACTTCAATTGGGGAAAAGTTATAAATATTTGTACAATTTTAATCATAATAAATTCTAATTTTGCAGATTTTATTTATATCTCCATCTATAATGCGATGTTATGTAAATACAAGTCAAGAAGAAACATAAGATCCAGTATTTAAGATAAATTATCTGAACATTAGGTAGACAAACTGATTTATGGTGGCATACATGCATGTAAAGAAGCAGAGATAGAATGTATTAAGAGTGTAATGCGCTCTTCTGCAACGTGGTATGAGCGCACTTTGGTCATAGTACAAGCCTGTATCCGTCGTATACAAACAAATCTGTAGATAGAACGTAGACAACCTAGTAAAAACACTTTCAGAATGCCATGCAACTTTCCAGTCCATGTCACACTTGTACTATGGCAATCAAGTTGTCACATGTTTCTAGTTTCGTCGTGACTGAGTCAATGCCGTCGGGACTACGTCCTTATTAAATCTGCACAGCATCTTGTTTTGACCATGTCCTCGCTACGTAATTTTTTAAACATATTCAATGTTCTATAGCATTCTCCGATAGTTATTAATTCAATACACTTTTTAATTGTAAAAACTTTAAAAGCGCACTGAGCACACATGTCGATTTTAGCACTATATTAAAACTAATTATTATTAATATTACGTTTTCCTGGTCATTTTTTACTTGTAAATCAGCTTTTACGATATTACACATGTTCTTACTGTGTCCTCCTATTTTCTTGTGTACATGTTGGGAACGTGGCCCGGTGTGACGGGGCATATATTCAGTCATCAAATTGTTCATTTTAGAACGATAGTAAAATCAATCTATGATCACATTAAAATTGTAGGCTAATGATTATTTAAGGTTCATTTTAAGTTGCTAAAAAAAAATTCAGCAAGTTAAGTTAAGTCCAAAAAATTAAAGTTGCAGTGATTACCTGACTGACTTGAATCTTTCATTGCTTTGATGAAGTGGACCAACGCATCTAAAATTTGTCCTTTCTTCATCGTCTAAAAATAACCACATAACATATGTTTCAACAGCATCAAAATATGGCATAATTGCTAGCAGGAAAAGTCAAATTCTTTAAGTATGAATAACAAAATTACAATAAATAATTCATGCTAAATGTGAAGTCTACTTAGAGTTGCATGTACAACATACTGACAAATGAGACTAAGATAACATTTTTTCTATTTTTTTCCTATTTTTACATCAAACACGAAAGAGAATAACCTTTCTAATGTTATGTGGCAAGTTACATGTATGTTATGTGGCATGGCTAATCGTTCCCAGCTTTGACATAATGCCAACAGAGGCATGCCTTAAATTAGTCATCACTAGCATTGTTTACACAAAATTGACTGTGCTTTTGGGTTTATAATCCTAATTGGGAAGAAGGGGGTATGGGAAATGCCTCAGCAGGTACTGAGTGTACATGGTTAGGTACCACTAGTCATCTCTGGATGATTGACGAAATGCTGGCACATACAGACTAAACTTTTGGCTAGGAGAACTCCTGAAGATGATGATGAGAAGACTATGCCCTCTACACATGGGATTCAAACTTTGAAACTAGATGGTTCGAGTGCAGTCCATTTAACAAGTTGACCTGATGTTCAATTACTGTTGGGCAAGTGTTGCAGATGGTCCCATGTTGGCGGAGATGTACTGATAGAGAAAGCAGGCCAGTAATAAACATACACGCAACTACCCACTTTTAAAACAAACAAGAGGCCAAAAGCAGCCATCATAAATGCCTCACATGTACTGCGTCCTCCTATTTTCTTGTGTACATGGTGGGAAATTGCAATATACTGAAATAGTTGTTGTCAGTGTGCCATATTAAGCAAAAACCAGTAATGATTTTATTTATTCATTTCTTTATTGACTATTTATTTCGATGGGTGTCAGCTTATCAGGTGCATGGTGAGCTAAAAATTGTAATTTTACCATGTCTAGATTTTATCATTGATATGTGAGGTCCCTGAGCTGGGCTAGTGAGCAGACAGTGATATATCAGAAGGGGAGTACATGTATGTGTGAATAATCACTTTGCAGAGTGTGTCATCTCAATCTAGATGTGACAACAGTAGGAATTGTTGAGGGAGCAGTTCTATCTGTGCTGTGCAATATTGATGTTACGAATGAAGTCAAAGTGGTTTGTGTCACTGAAATACGACTTTCAAAGTATTTTTGTCTTTGTTGGCGTTTATATGTAAAGATTGTAGATAAGACTGTTAATAAGATTACAGTATTTTCCAATGTATAACCTGCTATTTTTTACTCCTTGAAAGGCCTGGTGCGGACTATATAACGAATACAGGCTATACAAGGTTGAAGTTAAAAATTGCAAGAGGACAATTTTTTATATGGTTAAACCTCTACTTCAGTTTATCCCGTCTATATAATGCCATGTTTTTCTCTGTACTTCACTTGGTCACGTGGGAACTAGCGGTGGCTAGCCACTACACACATACTCCCACTCTCATTTTACTGCCACAGGGAAGTGCCCGCACTGTTAACCTGTAAATCGCATTTTATCTAAAAATACATAATATGGTCTTTGTATTGAGATACATTGGGATGATAGCAATGAGTTTGGGAAATATGAATATACTGGTGTTAAAAAGACATTACTGTTTCAATTTATCATAGTAGTTAGTAGTACAAATAAAAATTATAACTGACTAACTTGTGTACTTGTATAAGGTGAGTGAAATCAACCATGCCGAGGGATGATGTTTGTTCAGATAATGTTAGCGGCAATTAATTCACAACGCATCACGTTGAAGCAGCAGTCACATGTGTGCTTCAGTCATTCACATTCAATAACGGGAAATTTAGGCCTACTTACTGTAATACTATCATATATTAGTGTTCTACAATCCAATTTTAGCAAATCTCACTACTTCTCAAACATTTCAGTCTCTCTAAGTTATTTTGCCCAGAGATGTAGGTTAATAAATAGGTCATGGCCCCAAAAGGCATATCTACGTAACCTGAGTGATGTGTGTGCGTAATACGAAATGTGTCAGCTCCAAAGAGAACATAGACAGGCAGCTATTTGGGCTCAGATAAGTAGGTCAGAAAGTAGGTTAGAGATCATAACCCCTGAATGGCATATTCAAATTCCCAGAGGGATGTGTAGGTGCAATATGACTGAGATAAGCCCTGCAAAGGAGAATGCCAGCAGACATATGGACAGACAGACATATGGGTGAATGGGTTGATGCCATAAGCCCCCTCCCCCTCCTCACATCGTTGGGTGGGGGATAAAAAGTGACAAATTTATCTATACCAGCTATTCTAAAAGTGTGTATTTGTGTCTATTACTGAGGAAGTCGACACTCCCAATGTGATGGGCAGAAATGTCTGTAACAACAAATACACTAGACTTACATTAAATTTATATACAAACATATATCACATCATTATATTATATAGATATCATTCATAATATATATATATATATATGGACATAATTGTACACTTTGTTACATACGCTTGTTTGTTTTTGCAGCTGTTGCAGAAGTAAAGGAATGAGTTTGGATGATATAAATTTACTCGCTAGGTCAGCTGACAAAGCGAATGTTTGAAGAAGACGACAAGCTGGTGATAACAGTCGCAGATCTTGGTCCACAAGCATTGAGCGACAATCTAAAAGAAATCAAAATTTACCTTATTCTAACAAAAAACGACTACCGGTAGTAAAAGAATAATTTTTAAAATAAATCTAGACTACTTTTATGTACACAGTAAACTCACCATCAAATATTTCATCTGCAAAAGCCTTTAAAAATTGTTTGTCTTCATTCTAAAATAAAGATATCATCATTCCATATTAATATTATAAAAAATAAGATTGGTTAATTCGCAGAGAGGGATTATTGTATTTCTTTAATAGTGTCAACCACTTATGCATTTTCAGTGTGCCAAAGAGTTTCAATGACTACAGCTTTGGTTTACAAGCACAATAGCTAAAATACCATAAAATGATTCCTCAGGACTAAAATAATTATTATGAACAGTTTTCAGTGCGAAAAAAAAGCTGATTGTAATTAGAATGTACTAAATAATACCTTATATTGTATCATTATGAACTTATTTTGCACTGTTAAAATAAAAAATTAAATTGTTTCATCAAACTCATGGACACAATAAACTATATATACAAGTCGAGAATGAATTTCGACAAATAATAAAGAAATGTTTTTAATTGTGCATGACAATATTTTAACAAACACTACATGGTCCACTCATATACATGTACCAGACTGTCAATTCAATACGTGTACTTCGATATATAAAAATAGAGTCTTTTTAATATAAAATCATTTTAAAAATTTACCATTACATCCCCAGCTAAAGTATTAGATATGGCAGTCAGCGCTTTCAAAGAGGCAGATGTGGCTGTTTCACTGGCTCCAGAACACACCTTCAAACAAATAGTTATAAATAAATACATAGTACATGTAGTACAATTAGTTAGCGAAAGAAGTAAGTGAAAAAATCATTCAATGTATAGCTACCAGAAAAACTGATGCTTTTATACAGTCTATTTAACATGATAAAAAATTATTGAAAGACAAACAAAAAAGTGTTACGTAATAATATGGTCGTTATTCATCACAGCATGTATCGTTAGTGCATGAACAATTGTGTTAGAGATAAAACATCCGATTGATAATGAAATTTTATGCGAACTTCACATAAATCAATTCTTCTGAAAAGATGTGAATTGGTGCTACCAAGAATGGCCATCCTTTGACATCAGTAGTAAGTAAGCATTTAAATAAACAAAGTTATGTTCACATGACATTGCCGGTGAACAGTACTAGAGAAGCACATAACAGCCACCCTTTAGAACAACAACTGCTGGTTTGACCATAGATAACCCGCGCTGCTGTATCGCCTGCCTCTTCCCACTCCCAGCGCCGCCCCCGATCTATGAGGTTCACTCACTACACTACAGTTGTGACATAACATATTGCATCATATGGCTTATTATAGTACCCATAAATAACTGTGTTTTACGCAGACATTGTATAATGCAATAATTAAACAAAAATCAAATGAGTCCCATTATCCTGCATTCCACAGTTTTAATAATTTGACTTCCACTGTATGTTTACATCAAACATAAGAATATCTTCCAACAAAATTACGTTCGATGTTTATAATTTATAATATACTTCAATTGTTCTGTCTAGAATATTCATATCAAGTAGCTCTCAAATGTATACATGTAATTGTTCAGCAAATAATGTCAAGTTGTAAGCTATTATCGTATCCTGTGTATCTCTTTGTCATATCAACACCCAGATCTGGCTATACCACGATCGGTTTGCAGCACAAATCATACTAGTGAACTCCATCAATCGTGACATAATGAACTAGATCTTATATTTGCATGGAAAATATGAAAATCTCCACCTTCCAGTGCACAATTAAAAGTTTATTGCCAATGCAATAAAAATGGTGCTATAAGGCAGGAGTGCCATGGCTGCCATCTTAAATATGCAAATTAGATAATTTTAAAACTCAACAACAGCAATCCATCAGAGGGTGTACAAAAAATATTTGGGAGGATTGGATGAATATTTGTGACTGGAGAGCATAATCTACGTCAATCTTGAATATGGAAATAAATTAGCCTATGACTGCCATTTTTTTTTAAATTAGATGATTTTTAAATTCAACCAGGATAATTCATCAGAGGGTGTTAGGAAAAAAATCACGAAGATCAGATGAATATTGACAACTTGATATCATTTACTTCGTTCTTGGAAATGCAAATTAGCTCGTGGCGGCCATCTTGTATATATAAATTAGCTAATTTTCGAACTTAATTAGGATAATTCACCACATGGTGTTCAGAAAAAAATTGCAAAGATGGGATAAAGATTTATGACTGGAGAGCGTTTACAACAATCTTGAAAATGCATATTAGCCCATGGCTGCCATCTTGGATATGCAAATTAGCTGATTTTTTAACTTAAGCAGGATAATCCATCAGAAGGATTTCAAAAAAAAAGTTCATGAAGATCGAATGAATATTGCAGACTGGAGAGCATTCACGGCATCTTGAATATATATAAAAGCAATCAACTAAAAATACCTCACCTCTCTTCGAATCGCTGACCAAAATAAAGCTGAATATTCTACTAATTGCTGGGCTCCATAAACTTCGGCACACACCGTCTAGACATGTAAAAAGTATATTTTTGTAGTATAGCCTGCTCAGTTACTGTAAACCTCAAAATATTGGCGCCCATTTTATATGGTTTTTGAGGTTTGATGTTTCTCGCTGCCAAAAACAGTGTTCCGATTCAGGGTCACTGCAGGTTGAGGAAATCCACTGAAATTTATCTCCGCAAATTGTTTTGAACACATTCCCCAAAAATAAAAAAATTAAAGCAGCCAATATATCTCGGTTTACAGTACTTGCATATAAGATTGATACCATACAATTTAAAAAATTCTGAAAGAACTTTGACCTTACATAACCATCCATTCCTAAAAAATATGTGACACGCCATACTAAAAGGAAAGTAAGGTCAAATTTGTTGTAATGGATTTGATTAGATTTGATAGATGTGTCCTTTCTGTTTCACAAACTGAAATAATTTTTGAAAAATCTTTATTACTTACAATTTTAGAAGATTTTAAACTTTTTAATTTTAGTCATGTAATCATTTAAATTTTATTGATGTCATAAATAATTTAAACAATTCACATACAATAGGTATTGAGTCTATCGTAAATTAAGTCCATTACTTTGCTAAAATTGGCCAATGTTGCATTGTTGATTTATGTGAAGCTATATGGTTTGAATCAGGTGTTGACTGCTGGTCAAACATATCCCGTGACACATAATATATACCATGATAATAGACATTGGCTTATTTATCTGACTTTTATTTTGTTTATGTGTGCTACGTGTATTTTGGATACAAGGCTTAAACAGTCGTTTTTATTTCAAAGGTTAAAAATTATGCCACTCAGATAGGTGTAAGAACACAAGGTCTTCGGCCTAGGATTGAATAAAATGCCTTTTTCTAGCCTAATTAATAACATTTAAAGTCACTAATTTACGCAACAGGATTTCCCAAAATGTTTTGTATGATCATCAATGAGAATGGATCAACTCTCACCAAAATGTATTAGACATTGTCCATCGCCACAATGGTCTGTTGATAAACAAATAACACCGACGACCTTCAGTTATTTAAAATTAAAAGGCGGGCTAAAAATAAATAACAAATATCACTGTGGTCTCTTCCGATATCCTTCTTCAAAATTGACTGACTTTCAAGTATTTTTTGCTAAATATCACATTTTTCAAATACTTTCAAGACCTTGAATACTTTTTGTAGAATTCAAGCACTTCCAAGATTTTCAAAAACTGTACAATCCTGGCTCATATTATAGTGACAATTTTTTATGACAACTTTTTGGACATCAGCCCTAAAATTGACAAATATAAACTTCTTTGTCTATCTATCTTGCTTTGTTTTCAATATAAAGTGTGCAATGTATACTCTGTAGGTAGTGATATATACATTTTAATAAATTAAAGTGGCTGTACAAAAATGTACTTCACAAAACATACCAATGTGAGCAGTGCATCCACCTTAGCGGAAGTGATGCTTGAGGTAGCCTTTTCAAGGAGGAGTGGTAGGCTGTACTGTGCAAAGCGGGAGCTTGCACTGAAACATCCCCGTAGACCCTCTACCAATTGTTCTTGTGTAACACAATGCACATCATTTGGTGGCTACATGTAAAGAATTATTCCTTCAATCAATCAATCAATCAATCAATCAATCAATCAATCAATCAATCAATCAATCAATCAATTAATCAATCAATCAATCAATCAATCAATCAATCAATTAATCAAGCAATCAATCAATCAATCAATCAATCAATCAATCAATCAATCAATCAATCAATCAAAAGTCAAAGATAATAGTTAAATATTTAAATCTAGAAGGAATTGCTGTGAAAGCGTTTCCAAACACATTAGAATGAGCAATGAGGTAATGGGCCTACACTGGCAAGCCAAATTTTTAGCTTGTTTTTAGTGGAAATTTTCAAATAAAAGTTTGGTTGGATCTAATTTAGATTCAAAACAGAAGTGAATCAAAACAAGATTCCAGCCTATCAGAAGTAAGTACCAGTAGATAGAAAACTTGTTGACATGCCGAAAATCGACTAATTATTAGAATAAAGCCCTGACTCAAATAAGACTGTAGAATCAGTGCTTTCCAAACTGGTACAATAACAAGATTTTTGAAGATCAGTGAGAAAAATTGAATTTCAATTGCTTGATGTGACAATATGAATATTATAAAGTTAAGATTCAGTCTAGATGAAACAATTTTTGGCACAAAAGCATCCCTGGAATCAGTGTCTGATCTGGGCGAAAAGGTATAATATAATTTGGTGCCTAGTGAGTGAGAATCTAAAGGATATGAATGTAGATTTCTACATCTACATTTCCCACCCCTGCCCCCAAATAAAACAATGCCCCCCAAAGATTTCTAAAAGCTGGGAGCCTGATTCGAAACAATTTTTAAAGTTGCCCACTTTCCCAAATTTTTGAAAAAGTACAGGCTACATCAACTATTTTGAAAAAAATATATGTCCTGTTTTTCCAGGATGGCTACCGCAATCTATTTGCTAAATGCATTGTCACAAAGGTCAATGTGATTATGATAAATACCTATATGGTATTAAGATGAGCAGCTTAAACAACACACTTTCATGGGTCAGTGACAAAAAATACATGGGAATAAATTCCCAAGCGGGTAGGTCATATTATTACCAGTATGTGAAAAGAAAAGAAAAGTAAATTTATGAATGAAAAGTAAATCAATTTTAAAATGGTGGCTGAAGATGAAGCGAATACAAAATTAGATTTGCCTGAGGGGCAAAGCTTGCGTCTCCACCCGCCCCACATAATACATTAATTATAGAGAAATACAAAATGAGCAAAACTGAAATATCAGCTAAAATCCCTAAAAGTTTTTATTATCATAATCACACAAAAAACTAATCAGCACACAACCAGGGCAGGGTTATTCCTTTGAAACAAACATGAAACAAATCCATAAAGCAGTTCAAGCTCTAGAGAGCGACATAGGATTTTGGCGGCCATCTTTGATTTTGTTGAAGAAGCTAAAAAAACGCCAAAAATTTTACAGGGCAAATTTCCTAGGGCCAATATGCATACTGGAAATACTTGGAAATAATCCGAGAAGGGGTGTATGGCTATATTAACAAATTTTATTGATGGCCAAAATTAGTAAAACAGAAATATCCGCTAAAATACTAAAACCTAAAAAAATCAAAGTTTTTATTATCAGAATCACACCAAAAGCTTTTCAGCTCATGTCCAGGATGAGGTTTTCCCTTTGAAGCAAACATGAAGCAAATCGGTGAAGTGGTTTAGGCTCTAGCGTGCGCCATAGGATTTTGGCGGCCATCTTGGATTTTGTTGAAGAGACTGAAAAACGTAAAAAAAAATTACCAGGCAAATTCCCCAAGGCCAGTAGGGTTTTCAAGTGGAGCAGGCGGACTCAGCAAAACCATAAGTCTCCACCACCACATAGTGGGTGGAGACTTAATAACAACATATATAAAATATTTAGGTTACTTAATAATAACAGGTCTGAAATACTTTACCGGGGTGAAGTCAACTGGAAAATAACAGGCAACAATGTCAAATAATTCTTCAGAAAATGTTCCTGTAAAAAATGTACAAAGTTAATATTGTCTTTAATTTAAGGATTTGGGTTTATGGGAATGCTCATCTAAACCATGCAAATCAATAACATAAGTTATTTTATTAAATTGATATATCACACTTGGCATTAAACTTAATAATTTCTGATCACCGAGACACTACTCTCTTGTCAATAAAATAGCTTTTTTTGCCATAAGTAGGAAATTATAGAAATGAATAATTGCCTGTAGTAGGAATCACATAAATTGTGGTTGATGATTTTTGATGATTTCTCAGTCATTTTAATGAAAATTCTCTTGTGATAGGGCGAATACCTTGAGAATTTCATGGAAAAATATGTACCGGGTAGTTGAAACATGTAGTAACTGTGTTCGAGGCTGAGGGATTTGCCTATGTAACCATTTCGATACAAAAACGAGGCGTTGAGTCAATGTTGCTTCATTGGATCAATGTCTTGTGTTTGCGCAGTCATGTGGCTGCTGACAGCAAATAAGAGTGAGAATATCTATTGCTGTCAACCCCTCTGCAAACTCGTATGCAGTCATGTAATGAAGGAGAGGGCATTCAAATGTAGGAACAACCAGTCTGTAATGTACAACTCGCATGCAGTCATGTAATGAGGGCGAGGACATTCAAATTTAGGAACAGCCAGTCTGTAATGTGTAACTCGCATGCAGTCATGTAATGAAGGTCAGGACATTCAAATGTAGGAACAACCAGTCTGTAATGTACAACTCGCATGCAGTCATGTAATGAGAGTGAGGGCATTCAAATTTAGGAGCAGCCAGTCTGTAATGTGTAACTCGAATGCAGTCATGTAATGAAGGTGAGGACATTCAAATGTAGGAACAGCCAATCTGTAATGTGTAACTCGCATGCAGTCATGTAATGAAGGAGAGGGCATTCAAATGTATCAACAACCAGTCTGTAATGTACAACTCGCATGCAGTCATGTAATGAAGGTGAGGGCATTCAAATTTAGGAGCAGCCAGTCTGTAATGTGTAACTCGCATGCAGTCATGTAATGAAGGTGAGGACATTCCAATGTAGGAACAGCCAATCTGTAATGTGTAACTCGCATGCAGTCATGTAATGAGGGTGAGGACATTCAAATTTAGGAACAGCCAGTCTGTAATGTGTAACTCGCATGCAGTCATGTAATGAAGGTGAGGATATTCAAATGTAGGAACAGCCAATCTGTAATGTGTAACTCGCATGCAGTCATGTAATGAAGGAGAGGGCATTCAAATGTAGGAACAACCAGTCTGTAATGTACAACTCGCATGCAGTCATGTAATGAGGGTGAGGACATTCAAATTTAGGAACAGCCAGTCTGTAATGTGTAACTCGCATGCAGTCATGTAATGAAGGTGAGGACATTCAAATGTAGGAACAACCAGTCTGTAATGTACAACTCGCATGCAGTCATGTAATGAAGGTGAGGGCATTCAAATTTAGGAGCAGCCAGTCTGTAATGTGTAACTCGCATGCAGTCATGTAATGAAGGTGAGGACATTCCAATGTAGGAACAGCCAATCTATAATGTGTAACTCGCATGCAGTCATGTAATGAAGGTGAGGACATTCAAATGTAGGAACAGTCAATCTGTAATGTGTAACTCGCATGCAGTCATGTAATGAAGGTGAGGGAATTCAAATGTAGGAACAGCCAGTCTGTAATGTGTAACTCGCATGCAGTCATGTAATGAAGGTGAGGGAATTCAAATGTAGAAACAGCCAGCCTGTAATGTGTAACTCGCATGCAGTCATGTAATGAAGGTGAGGGCATTCAAATGTTGGAACAGCCAGTCTGTAATGTGTAAGTTGTGTGGTTGTCGTTGTGAATACACACAACCGCGATCTGAATTTAACACTGCTTCTGCACATTTGATTCCCTTGTACTATTGTACTCTCAAACTGCTACAGCCAGAGTAGGGGCCATCTCCAAAATGACTAGAGTACCATTTGAAACCGCATGAAATAGATTTGCCCCAACCACAAAAACATGTGGAAAATGTTGCCCCTCCATAAACCCATTATCTTTATCTCGATATTTCTTTACATGTCAATTGATCTAGTAGCTACTAAAACTAGAATATTGTGAGTGTAAAATTTCAGGAAATTTGGTTGCGAATTCACAGTAAAATCAGGGAGATTTATTCACCAAGTGCTGGTAATGTGACTCCAGCTCAGCTGATATTCCCAATAAATTGAATAGCCAATATAATTCAAAGATCTTTCTCACAACAATTTTTCTATTAATGCCCTGAGTGGGAAATGAGAGAATGAATACTTGCCTAATGAAATATTCTGAGCTGTTACTCTCACTAAATTAAATACAGTCAATAAATTTCGCGGATCTTTTTCCCCATCAGCAATCTGTATAAGTCCGCAAACAAATTCTGGGCCCAAGACAACTATATCTGAAAAGAAAAAAATAAATAAAGATGGATAGATAATTATAGAAGACCTACATGTATGGAGACTAAGGTGAATTTTCAAGTGACAATAATGTTTACATTAAGATTGAATAGTTTTTTACGGCCATGTTGAATATTGTTTTCTAATGACAGATTAATTGGAATTTTGCTGATGTTTTTCTTGGCAGCTACCGTATATCCCCGCGTATAGTGCGACGCCATGTATAATACGAGTTAAGATTTGAGGCCTCGGATTACCTGAAAAACGTCTACCCCTCTGTATAATACGACCTCAAATTTTGGATGTCGGCAGCGTCCCGGACGATAGCGTTACGGGCCATCTAAATGTGAGGCATGGATATTATCTTATTCTAATAAATAGCCCCGCCACACCTGCATGGACGATACTCAATGACGGGAACAGCGGCAACAGTACAGCTCTGCAAAACCAAAGGGCAGTACCTGCTTACTTGTAAAGTAAGCAGATACTGTATTTTTATTTTCCACGGCAGAGCGGATGTCATCGGGACTGTCTCGATGGGCAGACATTCTGAGGCCTGCATAGGCTACAATACACACTGATTTTAAAATACCCGTATTTATATTTCGCCAACAAATTTATATTATTTCAATTTTTCTATTACAAAGACCATATTTTAATATCGTCGTGTTCAAATAAGAACATTTCAAGATAAAATGTGATTGTAAAACATTTGCAGACTAGCGCATTGTCTCGACACAAGAGGTGTGCATGGCTGTATAAGGTGTCAGGGTGCAATAACACAGCAGCGCTCCATGAACTACAGCTAACAGATACCACCATTTGCTCAATACTGTATCAGCCGCGGCAACAGCGGTAGGCGTTAATGTTATCCCAGCAATATGGACATTCTGAGGCCTACATGTATAGAATTTGCGATAGGAGATATAATCAGTGATATCTTGTTATATTTCGTCAACGCATTCTCTCATTCCAATAGGAAAAAATCATGTTCAGATTTGTCTTACACAATAGAACACTCCCATATGAAAGGCAATCTTAGATTAAATCATTATTAATATAAATGAACAGGTCAGGAGGGTGAATTGGTTGCAGACTAACGGCGTCATTTATCTGCCCGTGGTTGTCAAAGGTGCCACGCGCGTCGGTGGGAATGTGAGACGGGGGCCCCCAGCAAACACGACACATTCACCCAAGGCTGGTGCAATGTTGTGTCAGCGTCGCAGACGGTGGCCCAACAATTTACCAGCATTGGGTGAACCGTCTCTTGTTTGCTACTAGTTGGAAAGGCAAAGTATCGTGTGTATAGGCCTGCACACAAAACACGCTGACTGGCCTACGTTTAAAGATACGTTTTACCGCTGGAGAACTTACCGCTGAACTTACCGCTAGAGAGCTAACAAATTGTATTAAATTCTACATCTATGTATAATACGAGGTGCCTTTTTGTGACATGAATAGCTGAGAAAAAACATCGCATTATACACGGGGATATACGGTATTTTAAATCGAAATTTTAGACTTTAGATCTCAGAATTCAGATTTCAAATTTTAGACATGCGAAGTCCCCACTGAGCTTTTGTACTTTGAAATAGATATATATCTGTTTGTCAAGTGGAAGCCATTCAGAAGGACTGGTAAACACATTGACTTGTTTCTCTGTTGAATTTTTGTTGTATCACCGTCTGCGATGCTGGCCCAAGATTAAAACATTGAGTCCACGATGTGTTTGAATGGATTTGCAACTGTTACTTGAATTGTCAAATGTAGCATTTAAAAGATTTCTACTGTCCATATGAAACACACAATATTGAAATACTGGGCCACTGGCACGGCTTTAAAAAATCACTGAATAAATGACATTTAATAATCAAATCTAGCATTTGAAGGAATAATAGGGCGACCCAGCCTGGACACACTACCTGCATTTCATCCTCAGTCTATTCACACAATGAATGGACTTCACCTGACCTGTACATCATTGACCCAACATCTATCAACATAGTGATCCAGAAAATCCTGAATAAATCCGGAAGAAGAACTGGGAATTCTTAAAAAAGATATAGCACACCTCCCCCATATATAAGGATCATTGTGCCAAGGTTTGAAGTTGATTGAATGAAAACTCAGGAAGAAATAGCAGTCCAATTAGACAAATAAAAAGAAGATAGAACCAAAGCAAACTCAAGATTTTTGGGCTATGCTAGTATGCTAGTTAAATGAGAAAAATCACAATAAATCTGCCATTATGACTTTTTTCAGCCATTATTGAACTTGAAAATTGCATAGCAAATTTGAGCAAGATACATGAAACACTTTTGAAGTTATCATGCCCACAAGGTCAAATTATTGGAGTAAAATTAGAATAAATCGGCCATGTTGAATTTTTTTCACCCATTATTGAACTGGTCCCCGAAATGGTCATTAGCATACCAAATTTGAGCAGGATATATGAAAAATAGCCATCAATTGATGGCAGGATCCCTCAGCCGTAGGCTCTGTCCATCAATATCAAAAAATGATAAGAAAAAAATGACCCCCACTACCACCATGTTTTTATTTTAATGGCTGAGGCAGCTATTTTGCTTTTAATGGTTTCATCCCAAAAGTTAATCAGATCATCAGAAATACCTAAAGAACAACCATACCAAATTTGAATGCAATCCAACCAACGGTTCACAAGTTATCCTGCCCACAAGCTTTTCAGGTGGCCATCTTGGAAAATGGCCGCTTATGGCTTGGTGCAAAAAAAAATATATGGGATGAATTGCCCAGGCACATAGGTCATGTCTGTAAAAAATAAACACATTTCATCAGTTAACTTTTTAGTAAGAGCTGAATTTCTGACCGCAAGCCTGCCCGTTAGACCGCCCGCCTATGGTGATCATTATACCCTACAGCCTTAATGTAATGGCTGAGGGGTAAAAACTGTTGGAAGTTATCACGCCCACAAGGTCAAATTTTTGACGTAAAATGTGAAAAATTACCATAAATCGACCATTATGATTTTTGTCCACACATTATTGAATTTTTCCGAGAACTGGTCATTAGTAGCATGCATAACAAGTTTGGGAAAGATACATGAAAAACTTTCCAAGTTATTGTGCAGGCAAGTAAATGTTAACGCCGACGCCACTGCCGACGCAAACTTCAATTGCAATAGGGGCCTACATGTAGGATTTTATTTATTTGATTTTAAATAAAAAATAATATATTGTAAATTGAAGAAATACTTAGAAATCATTTTTAAATTCCAGAATTTAAAAAAAATAAATCCTCGCCCAGCATGCGTTATAGAAATTTTTCAAGGTGCATCCGTACCTGAACTCTCACATTCTGCTTTACAGTAATGGTCTACCTATTTGGCACAGTGTGCCATATATGTCTCAAAGAATTGGAGGCATTTATCGGTGAGCTGGCTATCTCTCCCGGTCACTTGGTTGTCATGGGTGATTTTACCATCCACTTTGACAACATCTCTGACCCCGAAACAAAAAAGCTGAAAAATACCATGGCTAAATGTCACAGATCCTACTCACAGAAGCGGCCACATTTTGGACCTCATGTTTTCCCATGAATCGGACACTTTTCTTACTGATATTCACGTTGAACATTCCATTGACCAACGTGACCATTATTTGCAGTTTATCACTTAAACTAGAGGGGACATTTGACGCATATGTGTCATTTGCATGCCTCCGCCATCATATGAGGCCCATGTAGGTCTACTCTGATCTCCTCTCCCCCTGACCTCAGAGCACGAAATTGGCCTTGTCCGATACGACCAACAATCTGGGAAGGACGAGTTCAGTTTCACTGAGCTTGTCCTACCCGATAAATGCCCCTGCTTGACAATTATTAGGAAGGACAAGCGATATCTTTGAGAAGGACTAGTCAATTTATTAGTGGAAATTTAGTCCAATTTCGAGCCCTGGAGCTAGATTTTTCTGAGGCATTGTGATGACAATGTTGGCGTAGTAGCCAAAGCTGACGGTGGACAGAGGCTTGACAAAATCATTATGGCCGTCATAGCCCCGTTTTCGGCGGTCGCACATGAAAACGGACAATACCAATAGACTTGCAGACATTGAATACCTATATATACCAAGTTTCAAAGCACTACTGTGAATTGTAAAAAATAAAAATATTTAAGTCGAAAAAAAAAATTATTGCAAGCTGGTGGCCATTTTGATTATCGGTGGAAAGCTGAAAAGCTAGTCAGGTCATCTCCACACTCATTGGTAGCTTCACATAAAAAGATGCAATAATTATTTTTCTAGTTACATGTATTGCGTTAACACAGCATTTTATTGAATCCTTGACCTTGACCTTTGACCTTTGTTAAAAAACTTTTGCCGGAGGGGTTGAATGTTAGTATAAATAATGAATTCAATCTGTTGGACCATGTTGGAGAAGTAGCTAAAGCTGGCGTGTACGGTGTCTTGACAAAATCAATATGGCCGACTTATGACATCGACCTTTGGCAAAAAACGTTGCCTTGGCTGCTTTCATATTGAGTGGGCTGAGTGGATAGTCCCAGAGCTAAGGGGGTTTTATTTGTGTTGGAAGGTCAATACGATCCAAGAGTTCCACCTATAGTGAAATTTTCTCAGGAATCCGAATCTGAGCGTCTTACAAAAATCATCCTGTCCAAAAGCACTGTAAAAACTCTTCAAACACCAGTACCGTCAAAATCGCAAATCGCAATTTAAAATATTACGTATGAGCTGATTGTTTGCTAAAACTGTGGTAATTTCTATCTAAATAATTTTTAATTTTTTTATTATCACTCACATATGACACAGGCTTTCACATGGATGTAAAATATTTTTGTCTGATCAATGACAAACGCATTTAAGCTTTAAGTTGGTATTTTAACACATAATCTTACCCATTTTTCATACTTTTTCAGTAAATAGACAAAATACTTTTCTCTCAGCTGGTTTTTGCATAGTATAAATGTTTAGTTTTGATTCAAACATGTTCTAGAACTATTGTTGACTTAGAATTAACCCATTTGGAATATAAATAATGAGTTATGTGAACATATTACTTGCTTTTTTGGTTAGACATAAAATTAGCTCGCTTTTCTTCAGGCTCGGAAAATTGACCATATCTCACATCATTGCCCACTGGGTAGTCAAATTTTGGGCTATATCAATATATTTGATATCAATAGAAAGCTACTGGCACAGGCCTATTTTGTGTCTGATCATTGACAAGTGCACAAGAGAGCTTAAAGTTGGTACTTTAACCCTTAATTTGACTTTTTTTCATACTTTTTCAGTAAATAGTCAAAATTCTTTTTTCTCAGCTGATTTCTGTATGGTACATGTATACATGTTTAGTTTTGATTCAAACATGTTCTAGAACTATTGTTGACTTAAAATAAACCTATTTGGAGTAAAAACAATGAGTTATGTGAACATATTACATGTTTTTTTTGTTAGACGTAAAATTTGTGCGCTTTTCTTTGGGCTCAGGAAAATTGTATGTATGAGTAGTCAAATGAGTAGTCAAATTTTGAGCTATATCAATATATTTGATATGAATTGAAAGCTACTAGCACAGGCCACGAATGTAAAATATTTTGTGTCTAATCTTTGACAAATTCACAAGAGAGCTTGAAGTTGGTACTTTAACCCTTAATTTTACCTATTTTTCATACTTTTTCAGTACATAGTGAAAATACTTTTCTCTCAGCTGATTTTTGTGTATAATAAATATTTAGTTTTGATTCAAACATGTTCTAGAATTATTGTTGACTTGAAATAAACCTATTTAGAATAACAAATAATTAGCTATTTGAACATAATACACACTTTTTGGGCTAGATGTAAAATTTGAGCACTTCTCTTCCCACCCGCGGAAATTGATAGTGTTTCACATTTTTGTCCAATGACTACAGGGTACCCAAAATAAAAAAAGTAGCAACATCTTTGATATCAGTTAAAAGTAACTATCAAGGGCTTCAACGTGGATACATAATATTTTATTTCTGTTAAATGCGAAATGTACAAAAATTAAGCGCTAACTTTGTCTTTTATCCCTCAATTTGAACAATTGTAGCTCTGGGACTAGGAGCTTATGTGGAAGATGGTGATGTCACATCTGTAGCTCTGTACAACACAGTTATGGGCAAGGCTGCTGACAAATCCGCCCCTCTACACTGTGTTCTGCATTATATACCAAGGATTTACTTCCATAGATAAAATATTTAAATATAGATTTCAGTCAATAGAAATATATGACATAATTTCCATGACAATTTAAAATTGTATACTATGGTCTAAAAAATATTTTGGAAAAGACATAAAAAAATAGAAAATACCATAAAGTCAATATGCTCTCATATTTTCTTGTCTCATAAAACACTCTTCTATCTATGTGTGTTTGAATGTGCACTTATAATATAAATGAAACTGCAATTAAATCAATAAAGTATAAATAAATTAAAAAGGAGAAAGATCATATATTTACTTTGTGTGACAAATAAAAAAATTACTCTAAAATACATACAAGTCTCTTACCTTGCAAAAAATGAAGTAAAATGTAGCTCAGAATATCATAGATATGTTTTCTGTCATTGACCTTCAGTGTCTGTGCCTGTACTTCACGAAAGATTGTATTCAACAAGTCAACCATCTCCTTCCCAGTCAGTGAATCTAACTGCACCTGCAAAACATCGCCACAAATATTGTAGCGGCAAGGAATATTTTTTACAAATAATAGGTTCATGTAAATTCTGCAATTGTATTTACACATTATCCCAAAAGTTTGTTCTCCCTACCAGACAATTGGTTTGTTGGTATGTCACAAAATTGTCAATCCGCTGTTGTGTATTTGTTTATCAGGTATAGGGGTAGGGTCCCAGTATATATATTCCTATCTGGACGAAACCACTTGTCACTCACTGACACTTCATAAGAAATGAGTAGTGTGAGAATCAGCAAGTTCAAATCTGGAATGACTTCTCTTTCTGAGTATAAAGTTCACGCACAAGCTGTTAACTTTATTATGGTGGACTACTCACCCAGATATAATCAATGATAAGAATGGTACTCTGTGTCACCTTGGTAAAATGTGTTGTTTAAGCTGGATAATTCTGGTCATTGAATTTGAAGGGTTAAATATTATACATGCATTGGTTGACTTCCTGACCTGTGTATGCTTGGGAACAATGTGGGGGTAGGTGAGCGATGTTCTAGGAATTGGCTAGTGGGTGGAGCACTGCCGTAGACGTGGGCTGGCATCGTGCCAATCTTTGGCAATCGCTGCCTGGTCTTTCACACTTGTCTTCGTTTCTTTGCATTCTACATGGATGACAGCGACTCGCGTTCAAATGTGGCATGGCCAACATCGTCCCAGCCTTGGGTGGCTCTCTGTAGTGTATTTGCAGGTGTTGAATGGCCTGTCATAATATGTGAATTGTTTGATTGGAATGCTGTGAACTGTTCATTTGTCCGATTGATTTTGTGATATCACTCTTTGGTTCGGGTGGATTCCACATCACTGAAGTGTGCTTGTGAAGATTAATACTGGGATGAAACATCATTGTAGATGAACACTCCCTCACTGCTTGAAGTTACTGGTTTATCAACTGGTCAATCACCATCTGAGGCAGAGGATGTGGAAGAGACGGAGGATGTGGGACCGACATTGGAGAGAGACACTGAGATCAGAAACAGAAAGAAATGGGTGCCAGAAGTGTGTGTACAGAGATGTGTGAACGTGATTGCAGTATGAATAGGAGAATAGAGTAGAGTAATTTGTTTCACAGAAGCTCTGCTGCAAAAGTTCCAAGAATTCGAGTTTGCACTGGAAAACTTGGATAGGCTACGGGCTACAATTATGATTAGGTACATTAATCAATGTCATGAGAGTGTATACAAGGCGAACGTGAACTTGTTGTTAATCATGGAGGACACAGGTGACACAGGTGACATGGACCTATTGTTACGGGGTGAGCTAGCGAGACACGTGCTGAAAGAAGTGATTTATATTATAACCGAGAGAGAGCAATTGAAAAAGGCTAGTCTCTGATCTAAATTAGCTCCGAGATGTAGGTCAAAAAGTCATAACCCCAGCCAGGCACATGTACACTTCCTGGGTGATGTGTGTGTGCAAAATAAAAGGAATCCCTCAAGGGATTTCAGAAATCTGCCCCCGGGTAAGAAATTGCAAGGTGCTAAGTTATTTTGGTTCAGAGATGTAGGGCAAAAAAGTAACTTAGAACTAGATTTGCCTGAGGGGCAAAGCTTCGTCTCCACCCGCCCCACATAGTACATTAATTATAGAGAAATACAGTACTGTCACCAAATTTTTATGTAAACCACGTGAAAATGTGATTTCAGAATCACACCAAAATCTAATCAGCATATGACCAGAGTAAGTTGCTTCCTTGAAACAAATCTGAGAAGCAGTTCAAGCTCTTCAGAGTAACATGTGATTCGTCAACCATCTTGAATTTTGTTGAAAAAAAGAACAAGAGCACACTCGATAATAGCCCGCCGCCGAATTATGATAAAGAAAGTAAAGACGAATGTCATCACGTAAATAACAACCCAAGATATAAATGGTATGTTAAACCAGCCGCTTTTCAAGTTATCGTGCCCACAAGGTCAAATTATGGACGTAAAATAAATGTGAAAAATGGCAATAAGTTGACCATTTTGATTTTTTTACCGGCCATTATTGAGCTTGTCCAAGAACTGCTTATTAGTAACATGCATAACAAATTTGAGGAGGATACTTGTGAAAATGTTGAAGTTATCGCGCCTACAAGGTCAAATTATTGACGTAAAATGAGAAAAATCGCAATAAATCGGCCATTTTGAATTTTTTTTCAGCCATTATTGAACTTGTCCAAGAACTACTTATTAGTAACATGCATAACAAATTTGAAGAGGATATGCGAAAAACTTTTCAAGTTATCGCGCCCACAAGGTCAAATTATTGACGTAAAATGAGAAAAATCACAATAAATCGGCCATTTTTTTTTTTTCAGCCATTATTGAACTTGTCCAAGAACTACTTATAAGTAACATACATAACAAATTTGAAGAGAATATGTGAAAAACTTTTCAAGTTATCGCGCCCACAGGGTCAAATTATTGACGTAAAATGAGAAAAATCGCAATAAATCAGCCATTTTTTTTTTTTTTCAGCCATTATTGAACTTCTATAAGAACTACTTATTAGTAATATGCATAACCAATTTGAAGAGGATATGTGAAAAACTTTTTAAGTTTTCGCGCCCACAAGGTCAAATTATTGACGTAAAATGTGAAAAATCGCAATAAATCGGCCATTTTTTTTTTTTCCCGGTCATTATTGAACTTGTCCAAGAACTACTTATTAGTAACAAGCATAACCAATTTGAAGAGGATATGTGGAAAACTTTTCAAGTTATCGCGCCCACAAGGGCAAATTATTGACGTAAAATGTGAAAAATCGCAATAAATCGGCCATTTTTTTTTTTTTTTTGGCCATTATTGAACTTGTCCGAGAACTGGTCATTAGTAACATGCATAACAAATTTGAAAAGGATATGTGAAAAACCTTTCAAGTTATCGCGCCCACAAGGTCAAATTATTGACGTAAAATGTGAAAAATCGCAATAAATCAGCCATTTTTTTTTTTTTCGGCCATTATTGAACTTGTCCGAGAACTGGTCATTAGTAACATGCATAACAAATTTGAAAAGGATACGTGAAAAACTTTTCAAGTTATCGCGCCCACAAGGTCAAATTATTGACGTAAAAGGTGAAAAATCGCAATAAGTCGGCCATTTTGAATTTTTTTCAGCCATTATTGAACTTGTCCGAGAAGTGGTCATTAGTAACATGCAAAACAAATTTGGGAAGGAAACATGAAAAACTTTTCAAGTTATCGCGCCCACAAGTAAATGTTAACGCCGACGCCGACGCCGACGACGCCGAACTTCAATTGCAATAGCCCACCTTTTTTAATTAAAATTAAAAGGCGGGCTAAAAAAGAGAAACAATTCTCCTGACTTTTTTCTCAGGGCCACTGAGCATACACAAAAAATCAAATTTGAGCGTATAACCATATTAACAAATTTTGATAATAGTCAAAATGAACAAAACTGAAATATCAGCTAAAATCCTGAAAAGTTGAAAAAATATAAGTTTTTATTATCATGACACACAAAAAGTTAATCAGCACACATCCAGGGTAGGGTTATTCCTTTGAACCAAATATGAAACAAATCCATGAAGCAGTTCAAGCTCTAGAGAGTGATGTAGGATTTTGGAGGCCATCTTGGATTTTGTTGAAGAAGCTGAAAAACGCCAAAAAAAATTACCGGGCAAATTCCCTAGGGCAAATATGCATACTGCAAATATTTAGAAATAATCCGATCAGGGGTGTATAGCTATATTACCAAATTTTGATGATAGCCAAAATAAACAAAACTGAAATATCCGCTAGAATTCTGAAACGTAAAAAAATCAAAGTTTTTATTATCGGAACCACACCAAAACAAATGAGTACATGTGCAGTTTATCAGGCAAAAAGTTTATCGGGCAAATTCCTTGGGGCCACTATGCATACTGCAAATATTTAGAAATACTCTAAGCAGGGGTGTATAGCTAATTAACAAATTTTGATGATAACCAAAATGAACAAAACTGAAAAATCCGCTAAAATTCTGAAACGTAAAAAAATCATAGTTTTTATTATCAGAATCACACAAAAAACTAATCAGAACATGTGCAGAGTAGGGTCTTTCCTTTAAACCAAACTTGAAACAAATCCATAAAGCGGTTCACGCTCTAGAGAACGACATAGGATTTTGGCGGCCATCTTGGATTCTATTGAAAAAACTGAAAAACGCAAAAAAAAATTACAGGGCAAATTTCCTAGGGCCATTATGCATACTGCAAATATTTAGAAATAATCCGAGTAGGGTTGTATGGCTATACACTTAGTCCCTCCAGATGCGACCCCCTTCAGATCTGACTTCTCCTATTATGCGACTTTTTTTCTGAGCACCAACGTGCTTTACACTGTTAAGCACCCCTTAAATGCGACTTCCCCTCTCCCACGACATGCGACTTTCAAATCATGGCACTACCTAGCGATGTCCCTCTAAAGATACGACTTTTTGAAATTTGCTGCTCAGTGGCACTGTCAGCCTGGCATGAGCTGCCGGTCTAAAGATATTGCTTGTGTGTACATTTCGTCGATTACAGCCCAGTAAATACGTATGCTAAGCCACTGTCGGCTTAAGGCAATTAACACAGACTGTCAACTGCGCTGATCATGTCACAACGAAAATGGAGGTGTTTAAAGGGGGCTGTCTTAAACATCAAATTCAGCCCATTTTACCCCTCCCAGATACGACTACCCCTTGGATGCGGCTTTGGTTCTCTGGCAGTATGAAAGTCGTATCAGAGGAAGACTACTGTATTACCAAATTTTGATGATGGCCAAAATGAGCAAAACAGAAATATCCGCTAAATTACCAAGAAAGTAAAAAAATCAAAGTTTTTATTATCAGAATCACACCAAAAGCTTTTCAGCTCACGGCCAGAGTAAGGTCTTTCATTTAAACCAAACATGAAACAAATCGATGAAGCGGTTCGAGCTCTAGCGTGCGCCATAGGATTTTGGCGGCCATCTTGGATTTTGTTGAAAAAACTGAAAAACGCAAAAAAAAATTTTACAGACGAATTCCCCAGGGCCAGTATGCATACTGCAAATATTTGGAAATAATCCGAGTAGGGGTTTTCGAGTGAGAGCAGAAACAAGTGGCGGCGGCGGGTGGACTCAGCAAAAACAATAAGTCTCCACCGCCACATAGTGGGTGGAGACTTAAAAAAGAACATTTACACCCCCTCCCGAGGATGTGTGTGTGCAGTATGAGATAAATCCACCTACATGTAGGCGTTTCAGAAATATACATGAAATGTAGAAAGCATTGTAAATCAACTCACCAGTGCTAGTAATCCTTGGAGTACTGGTGGCATAACAGAATGATGATCTCTCAGCCGATCACAGAAAAAAGTCAGCAAAACTTCAGCTAATTGAACAAATAACAACCACCAGGTATTCAAATTAAGTATCTTACTCTCATTATCATAAGCAGGATGATTACAGAGATAACAAGAACCCTGTGGTTCTGAATATTATTCAGAATTATTGTGAGTTTTTTTTATGTAGCTACATAATCAGTGATTAAGTTATCATCTACCTAGATCTATTTAATCAATTTCAGTAAGAATTGACTTGGAATATTTCTGGAACAGTGGTCTGAACTGGATCTAGCATACATACCAGAAACAGATGCAGCTGTTTAACATGAGATATAAAAACTTTCCAAATAATTTTTAACCAGAAAACTAAATGACAATGTAGACAAATGAATGAGCTGTTATCTTCAATTTTCCAACGTGGTGAATATATAATCAAACAGATGTTGTGTAGGGTGTGAATTTTAATTGCATTAGTTGGCGACAATTTTAAATGTGCGACTCCTGTTACTCTCGAGCTGGTATCTACCATTGACTCTGTTTATCCTTAAAATTCATCAAGATTGAAAATAATTTATAAATTACACACACATATACACAGAGGATGCATATTATTATGCACAATGTGTTCTATAGTTGTTTTATGTCTGGTTAATAATAATATGTATTATTAAACTGTTCTTTTTAATTATGCATACCTGTAAATCTGCATAAAACTATTTATCCTCGATAAATATTACAACTATCTGGAGTCGAAATACTAGTAATCAACTAATTTTCTACACCCTAATTTTAATGCCGCCGCAAATTGCACTAAACAGATTAATAATTACCCCGTCCATTGAAAAAAGTTTAGAGGCCTGTCTATCTATCTGATAATAAATGACAGTAAATATAGAGTTGCTGAATTGTATTTGATTGAAAATCATTAAATACGGATATAAATGTGGTCTCAAGCATGAGGGGGTTAATTGAGCTTTCCAGTATCACACCTTACTAGTTAGACTTCTGCAGGATATTACTTTCATTATTGTTGATCAAGAATACAGGTGTGGAAATGCATCCTAGTGAAAACAAGACTACATAAGTCCAGGAGCTCCCGCTCCGAATTAGAATTTGATTTAAGCAATTTTGTGTAGGGTTATTAATGTAGTCCTAGGCTAGGTCAAAAATCAAGAAGCAAGACAACTAAGTCTAAGAGGCTCAGTCTAAGAGTAAGATAATAACTAGACAGTCTGCCAGAGATTGCAAACCTCCATTGAAATGAATGATCCTGATCAGTATCCCAGTAATGGTCTACCTATCTGGCACAGTTTACCGATATCAGGCCAATCGAGGTAAATAATAGCTGATTTACGGTCATTTTAAATTCGATATAGACTAGTTAAAAAATTTAAGGGTGCATCCTCCCCCGAAACCTCACATTTTGTTTTATAGTAATGGACTAGCATCTAACACAGTTTGCAAAATATTGGGCATGTGAAAGTAAATAATGGCCAATAGGAGGCCATTTTGAATTTGATCCAGTCGGAATTTTTCAAGATGCATCCTCAGCTGAAATCTCACATTTCATTCTATAGTAATGGTCTAGCCATCTAGCACGGTTTACCAAATATCGGCCATGTGAAAGTGAATATTGGCCAATAGACGGCCATTTTGAATTTGATCGAGTCTAAATTTTTCAAGATGCATCCTCTCCTGAAATCTCACACTTTGTTTTATAGTAATGGTCCAGCCATCTAGCACGGTTTATCAAATAACAGCTATGTGAAAATGAATAATGGCCTAAAGGCAGTCATTTTAAATTTGATCAAGGCGAAAATTTTCAAGATCCATCCTCTCCTGAAATCTCACATTTTGTTTTATAGTAATGGTCCAGCTATCTAACACGGTTTAGTAAATAGTGGCTGATAGGCAGCCATTTTAAACTTGATCTAGTTGAAATTTTTCAAAATGCATCCTCTTCTGAAACCTTACCATTTGTTTGATAGTAATGGTGTAGCTATCTTGAGTGGTTTTCATGATATTCCGCAATATCAGGCCTGTCGAGGTGAATAATGGCCGATAGGCGGATATTTCTAATTTTATCACTTGAAATTTTTCAAAATGCATCCTCTCCTGAAACCTTACAATTTGTTTAATAGTAATGGTGTAGCTATCTTGAGCGGTTTTCATGATATTCCGCAATATCAGGCCTGTCGAGGTGAATAATAGCCGATGGGCGGCCATTTTAAATTTTATCGAATTGAAATTTTTCAAGATGTATCCTCTCCTGAAACCTTACAATTTGTTTTATAGTAATGGTGTAGCTATCTTAAGCGGTTTTCATGATATTCGGCAAAATCAGGCCTGTCAAGGTGAATAATGGCCGATAGGCGGCCATTTTTAATTTTATCGACCTGAAATTTTTCAAGATGCATCCTCTCCTAAAACCTCACAATTTGTTTTATAGTAATGGTGTAGCTATATTCCGCAAAATCTTTCAGTCGGATTTACCGATGTTATAAATTAGGTCAAAGTGCTGGGTCAACTTCAAGGTCAAGGTCTAAAAACCTGAAAAGGCACAACTAGGGACTTTAGAGAACATGTATGTGCAATATGACTGTAATCGACCCAGTACTTTACGAGATATGCTCCGGAAACGAAGTGCTCGTCAAAATGTCTAAATAGGTCATAGTTCTGAACCAAATGGCCCAACGCCTTAACATCATCATTTTCTCCTCTGTGACCTTGCGTATTGAATTCAGATTAAAAATATTTTAACCTGTCCATTATCCACCTGGAAGTAACCCACATACCGTATTATCCCTAATAAACGCGCCGGGCGCGGAGACAAAGTTGGGGGCGCATTTATTATGTGCACTTAAATGTTAATCTGTATTTCACGGCCGCATTCGACCGCGACGCCGTTATTAAGCCATGCGACATTGGTGAGAACTCACTGCACGTGCAAGCCCCCATCCACTCTCAAGCCGCCACTCGTGCGCGCTGGCAGCAGGTGTAACTGGTATGTTAACACAGGCTGACACCTTATGCAGCCACGGCCCGCTATATAGGTCGAGATGACGCGGTTACCATCACATTCATCTTTGAATGATCTTATTTGGGCACAACGATATCTGAATATCGTATTTGGTTTTTAGATACATTACTACTGATTAGAATAATAGAAATACATCTGCAACATACAGTATGAATGCTTTAAAAAGACGTAGGCCTAACTGATTAATGTTAGCTTGCCATTTATCAAATGGTGATGTATCATCTCTGCAGGGACATCATGTATACATGTGCGCTATAACATTGGTTCAAAACAGCAGCAGCATTAATGGGCCAATGCCATGATTGGATCGTCTGGGTTTAAGTACGTATAAAGTCCTGTGTCTCGGCGCTACTATAGTAGGACAAGATCCATACCTCACATATTTGGATGACCAGTGGATGCCAACTGCTGATGGCCAAAACATGACGTAGCACAATAAACAGGGGCTCACAGTTTTTGTGACATTAGAGGCTTCAAATCTTACTTAGCATTAAGCCTATCGGTAAGCCCTATACATTGGCGTCGCATTAAAACGCCGGGAAGTTTGGGCGCTTGTAAATCTGTCTGACTCAATGATCACTGAAGTAGTGCAATGGACAGTTATTACTTTTGTTGTAAGCAAACCTGACACGCTGTCGTTATTCTGACACAACTCAACGATCAATTACCCAACGCACACAGGTGTTATTCAATGCTGGTCCACCTGTACGACGTTGACCCAGTGTTAAAACAACATGTACAACAACTAGGCTACATGTAACAGTAGCATACCGCGCTTACACCCACGCTCACAACACGCTGACCGTGGCTCAACCATGTTGACACGGCTACACGCAGAAGGCTGGTGTCTGGTAGATTTTTTCACGTCAGCTGACTGGATATACAGGGTACATGAAAAAGGGGGGGCGCGTTTATTAGGGGTGGTGCGTTTATTAGGGATAATACAGTACCAAAAATTGTCATCCTAGCTTATTTTCTTACAAAGTTATAGGCAAAAGAAGAGGTAAAAAACAGAACGGAGGTGGAATCCATAGCTCCCTCCGTCTCACCTACGGTGACGGCGGGGGCTAAAAAAGAACAAACAGAAGGCCAAGTGGCCCTCCATTCTCTGGAGGGGGCAAGGGTCATACCTTCTTTCTGACTGAGTTTCGTTGCTGGTAAATCTTGAAGAACTCCAGAGAGTAACTGTGTTCCTTGCACTCTTGTTGAAACATCCTGACTCGTCAAATAAGGTCTGTAATAATAAATAACATTTCAATACAAACAAGAGAGCAGCTGGCCCCCAAAATCCTCCGCCCCGCCCATGGTTCATCCTTCCCTGAATTGTCAATTTTCTTTTACAAAAATAGTTTAACTATCTACAACAGTTTATTATTTAGTCAATGATAGGATTGACCTCCTTGAAACCGCACATTTGGTTTCATTGAAATGGCCCAGATAGATATCTGGCATGGTTTTACAGATTTGCATAGCAAATATGAAAGTTTATTGTCGATGCCGTAACGATGGAGCTATATAACAGACCATTTTGGATACGCAAATAAGCTGATTTTCTAACTCAACCAGGGCAATCCATAAGAGGGTGTTCAGAAAAAAAATTGCGAAGATCGGATGAATATTCGTAGAAAACAATCAACGAATGGGAAAGCGTGAATTCAACTATGATGCTGTGTCTTTAAAAAAAACACTATTGGCCCAGGTGCTTTATAGACACTTTATAGCCCTACATATTATTACTTCGAGGCATGTTTTTAATATACATATATCCACTTCTAAAGTATGCATACTTTTAGGTGCATCCCAGCAAATACGATACGGCGAACAGTGGATCAACACTCAAAGGTTTCGAATTTCAAAAGTTTAGCCAGACCAAATATAGTGGTTAATCTATGGTTAACTCTATGGCAAGACACGTGTGATTGTACTCCAGCGGTATTGCCTCATTGTAGTAGTCAACGCGATGCGTACAAAGCATAATCTCATAATATATTACACTGGCTATATACGCTATACTTTCCACAGAAGCTACATCAACTTAATGTTAGTTTAATGTTGGGCCAGCAGTGCAGACGGTGGACTTGCATTAAACCAGGGATAACTGGATATTTAGTTTATTGTTGTGCCGCCCTCTACATCGTTTACCCAGCAATAAAGGAACATCATTTATCAATAATATTAATATTTGTAAATTCAATTCAAAATAAAGTTATGGCTTTGGTACCACACATTTTAGTAACTTCTAATTAGATCCCTATTAGCGTGATATTTAGGCCTTTATTACAATGTGATATTGAATATCAGCTTCTATCGATAGGGTCCATAATACAAGAACATAAATTAGGCCTACTATTTGTGTTTTTTAGCGTAGGTAAAATCTACGTTCAGTTTAATTTGAATATAGCCCAAACATAGGGGCGCAGACGGTTAATATACGGCAATATAAATAGTTGTAATTATATGTATGAGATTGGTACTATTACATATTCAGTGCCCGATTTATAAATTGGAAAAAGGGGGCCAAGGGGCCCATGATATTTTTCGGAGGGGGGGGGGGGCATTGGCCTTAGACGATGGGGCATGTGACCCATTATTATTTCAAAAGGGGGGCATTTTCCCAACAACAAATAAAACACTTAAGGGTCATTCATATCACCTCATATTCCATAGTGAACGTTCATCAGGTGTTCATGCTGATAGAAATATCAAAGATTCATATTGGCGGTTATGCTATTATTAAAACCGGAAGAAGAAAAAATGGTTTAACATTCAGCGTTTGCAAGTAGGCCCAATCGACTTCACGTCACCACGCACTCACATGAGTTAATATCACTTGTGTCAATCAAGTGCGTCAACCATATCGAGTGTTAGTGGAGTCGATCACATAGCTCGAGTGCTACTCATTGTCTTTCTCGGGTGCTGTCAGATCTCTTCTTGGGGCAGTGTCATCAACTTCCTCTGTTGTTGCCGCTAGGCCTACACCTATTCACCTTAAACCGCTATGCGCGACTGTAGTCGCTTTAATCCGTTTTATTAGCCATTTAAACATCAAAATGTGTAAATTGCTTAGTCTCAAATTACAAATTAATCAAATACGAGTTGTTTTCTCTCACTTAAAGTTGTGGGTCAAGGTAGTGAGACACAACTCCAAGTGTGTGAAAATTTAAATTATTTAATTCAGCGGTTTAAGGGTTAATATATTATTATTATTAGTCACAATGAACAAATTTTCTACAATATTTGCTGTACAAAATAAATTTGTAGGCCTATTATTATTCGTTATATATTGGTCCATTTTTTTATAGATTTTTTTGCTTTTGATTTTAATGGCACATATAGTCTAAGTCTATATAGACATCTACACCACGTTCAAGGTAGAGATTTCCCTTTGAAAATACATTGATAAATGCGGATACAACAGGTGTGGCGAAGATGTGGCGAGGTTACTTAGCCCCATGTGGCGAGGTTACCAAAGCTGTGGCGAGGTTACTCAGCCTTCTGTGGCGAGGTTACCAAATCTGTGGCAAGATTACCTGGGGCGAGGTTACCTTGTGGCGAGGTTACAGTCACGTTACAGGTGACAGTCCAATATTTCGTTGGAATCAGCAACATTTCAACTACATTTTGGTTTCAGTAGCTCGTTTTCTGCCATACTTCATTTAAATTGTATTGGTAAGCATATAGGTCTATGTTTTGGATCATGGGATGCCGAACCTTGACTCTGTTCTAACAACGACGAATATTAATACTGAAACTAATACAGCGATACACAGCTCACAATTTGACAGTGTGCGCCGTAATGGACATTTATTGGCGGCACTACCATGTCGAAAATAAGAAATACGGGAATTTCGTCTCTATATCTAGCCTAACTGGTAAATGCACAGCACAAAAATAAAAAAATAAAAATTGCAGTTCTATTCTATGGACATGTTTACATTATATGGTCATATTATTAAGCCAAAATAGAATCACTGATTTTTTTATGATTTTAGCCTGAGCCAGTCCCTTTATTTCAGCAGGCAGGGCCTTATCTTCAAAAATCCTATGGCCCACTAAAATTAACTTGTTGCGTCAAAAACAAAGATATTGCTCAAAGTGTGGCGCAGCGATAGAATGATGTTGGGCCAGTTTAATTTTTTGTGGGAATCCCACAATTAGGCCTACTCTTTATAAGTCAGGCACTGGGTATTCTTTACATCAGGCGCCAGAAACACCAGATAACACGATACATTGGCCCAATGTTGATGTAATGCTGGACCACTGTCTGCGACGCTTGGCCAATATTATTCCAATCAAAACCCGCTACGGTCTAATCACTATATTTAATCATGAACATATATTTTATCTGAACACTTCTTAAAGACGAAAGTAGGCCTACCTAACCTAGGGACCCCAAACGTTATATTGGACATATTCACAAGGACTGGTGTACAGAAATGTCAACCGTTTCTCACACACAGCACCCCTATTTCCCCTAAATAGGACACAAACTCAGGCAAAATAAACTTAATAAATCCCCTTTTCATGTCAGATGGTCGTAATGAAAGGGTCAACTTACTACATGATCGGGCATTGCAATAAATTACATTATTCGGTAATTTTTCACACCAGAAGTGTATAAATTATATCAATGTGCAATGCCTTTTACTGCCGAGTCCAAAAATCTAATTTTATTAATACAAAATTTGCAATTTTTAGAGATTAATATCTTAGCCAAGACCTAATTGTTATATTAACATAACACGGTTGTGTCAAGTGAGACAGAGAGGGGTGGGTGAAGGTGGCTAGCCCTCCCGCGACAGACTGCTGGCATTCATGAACAGCTACCCAGCTATCACTAGGCATTGACCCAATGTTGTTTTAATGTTGTGCCGACGTCGGAGATGGCGGGCCAGCATTAGAACAACATTGGGTCAATGCCTCGTGTCTGCTGGGTTGCGGTCACAGCTGATCAGCAAACTCGAGTCATTGACACAATGTTAGCCTGATAGTGGCCCACTGTTTACAACACTGGGCCGACATTAGCCCAACATTGGCATATCAGTATATAGGCCTTAACAAGATGAACGTTCACCCAATGCTAGCTTACTGCTGGCCCATCGTCTACGACCATGGCTCAGCTGTAAAACAGCATTAGCTAAAGGTCTCATTTTTGCAGGGAACACCGGCAACTTAATACCCTGACACAATGTTGGTTCAATGTTGGAAGAGTGTCATAGATGATGGCACAACATTAAACCACCATTGGATCAGTGCAAGCCAAAAGGAGGCAGTGACATCAGTGGAAAGGAAGTATATACTTGATTTACAAGTGAACAAATCTGGCCTTTTGGCAGCGCTATGGCAGGAAGAGACGGGACGCCAGTTAAAAAGCAGTAAATGCCTAGTATACCAGGGAGCAGATATTGCCTTCTGACATTGCACAGACAGAACAGATAGTAACGGAAGTTAACTACAGACGTTTGTGTGGAAAACCAGCTTAAAAGTTTGTCGAGTCGACAAACTAAAAATGCATGAAGATCTGATGAATATATCCGCTACCTGGTTATACAGATATATCACAGAGTCGCAGCAGTAGTATACGTGTACTTCAGTGCCGCTTGGCAATTAACACATTATTTAGCCTATAATGACAACCATAATTATGTTCACGAACTAGTCTCTTATTGGCACACAAAAACATCGAACTTGACATGGTTTTCAGGGTCAGGTGGTCTGTGTGTGTCACCAGAATGTTGTTTTAAGAGGAATTACAGCACAAATTCTCAATGCACTGAGGCAGGGCAGGCTAGAGTTGGAAAGAGGCTAATGTATCCCAGCAAACACGGGATGTTAAGCCTGGCTATTATGTTGGGCCAACGTTGCAGACAACGGGCCAACATTAAATCAACATTACGTAAACAGCTCGTGTAAGTTTGATTAGACAGCTTGCGCATCCCACTAGATACTAACACTCTCATGACAAAAAAAAGCATGATGAAAGTAAGATAGTTATAAGAAAATATTGATACAAAACTTGACTTGTATACCACAACATAAAAGTTCACATGTTCGGCATGTACAGTAATCTAGAAAATTCTCATTGAAAAATACGATTTATTTTGCAGTAAGTGGATGTTGCAGCTTGAAACAAATTACCCAATTAATAAAGCCAAATTGCAAAGTAAAACAACTTACCCTAATTTCTCTACAATATGCAGTAAGGTAACATCTCCGGACTTAAGACCTAATGCAAAAAAAACATCTCAATTAATTACTATCTGATAATGAAAAAAAAAAAATTATTTAAAACTTCAGAGTGACATTTCATATGTGTCATCATTCACTACACACAGCACTAACAAAACTAAACTAGACATGAATTGTGAATTTTCAAGTAACAATAATATTTTGGCTCGGTTTTATGAGTTTTTGTGGCTGCCATTTTGAATTTTGTAGGGTTATTTTTATTATGACAGATTGATTGGAATTTCGCGTTTGAGTTTTTTGTCAGCCATTCTGAACTGTAATTTTAGACTTCGGACTTCAGGCTGCAAATTTCAGAAGTCCCCACTGAGCTTTTGCAGTTTTAAATAGATATATATTTGTTTGTCAAATTCAGGGTGCACAGTCCACACATTGACTTGTCTCTCTGTTGATTTAATGTTTGACGCTAGCCCAACATTACAACAACATTGATTCAACGTTTTGCGTTTAAAAAGAATTGCAACTGTTATTTTATTTGTAGCATTTGAAAGGTTTCAACTGTCTATACCAAATACACGATATTGGTTCAATACTGGGCCACTATCTGTGAGGATGGCCCATTATTGAAACATTGGATAAATGTATTTTTATTATCAAATCTGGAGACGAAAGGGTGGGGTAGGTCTGGACAAAGGGGCACCCTGTTCACCCTCCTGGCAATGAATGGAGAATCACCCGACATGTCCACTATTGAACCAATATTGGACCCAATTATAGGCCTACTGCCGTGCAAGCCAAAAGGCAGTATCTGCTCACTTTACAAGTAAGCAGATACTGCCTTTTGCCATTCAAGTTGATTAGATAAAAACTCAGGGAGAAATAGCGTCTTACAAAAACGTGCCAAGAATAATAAGTTTAAAATTCCGGTGTGAAATCAATATATTTGGGCATAGCCCAAATATAAAAAGTGTTTTGACTGAAGTTATTTATGGCTTTGCCCCAACTTCAGATGATAATAAATATCTACAATTATTACTGATACATGAAATCGAAGTACTTTCATTATGAAGCTATGTTGGACGAATTCAACACACACTTGATTTTTTTTTTTTAATCATCCACCTTAAGGAAATGCCCCCCTCACAAAAAAGAAGTAGTTGCCACTAAACATGACAATGTCCTGCAGTAACAAGTATTTGGAAACAAGAAACTTAGGAAGGCTTTCAATCACACCATAAACGATTGATACATTACAACCCTCTCAATTGAAAATAGTGTTTACAAGCAAATTATCATTAAATAATTAAAATAATGTACATTGACCGTGAGCTCACATGCAGACTGGGAATTTGCAATGTGCATGAACTAAATGACGATCAATGCCCATCCATTATTTAATTTGTGATGTGCATGAGCTAAATGACGAATTACACTCACACCCGTCATTTAGTTCCAAAAGTCAGCACCAACATCAAGTAAGTGATTATGTATCATCATTTTTATATATATATACATTCAGTGAAGTGTAAAATCCTTCCACAATCACACCCGTCATTCAGTTCAAAAACTCTGATCAATTAAAATGCATAAGTCTACAGCAAGCAGCATATTTCCGTGCATTTTTACATATTTTTTGGTAACCAGAACACTTGTTTTTTCATATTCTTGCAGCACTAAATGAAAAATGAAATATTCTTATTGCAAGTCATTCACCAGGTCTCGTTTCAGTGAAACGCATGTACCCAGATGTTTCCGTTTGGCCGCCCTCATCTGACTGTCTAGTGGTGTACAATTAATTTGAGTTGCCAAAAAACTTAGTGTCTGTCCGCCATTTTTAATTTGACATTTACAGTGATAATAAATTGAGGCTATCTGAGTTCTGATCACTTTGATGCTGCTATGAATAAAGCAAATAGGCTAGTGGGACTTATTAGAAGATCATACGAACACCTAGATGGGGACAGCCTTGTGCAACTGTACAACGCGTTAGTAAGACCACATTTCGAATATGAGCATGTAATTTGGCCGCTTTGCTATAAAACAGACTTAAACAAGGTGGGAGAATGTACAAAGAAGGATGACCAACTCATACCACATAGTCTATTTTCATTTTTTTGCATTTTCTTACAAAAATTTAAAAAATGGCACATGTGTAAACTAGAGATTTAGGGCACTGAAGTAGAGCTTATGCCCGGCTTCAGGGTCAGTGTTTTTATGGAGAGCTAAGATGCAGCTGTTTCACAATTAAGCAATTAATTTGTCTGGCTATAATCTTCGGGGAGATTACCAGTGTCGTAGCCTGGTTACTCTGCTCATAGCGGTAGCAATGTAGCTCCCGCATCAGTGCAGGCACTGTTGTTGGCCGTCGTAAGGCCTTACTACCGACAATAGAGTGCTTGACACTAGGTCTCTCATGTGGGATGAATGAATCGCCCTCAGCTATTGTTACTCTGGGAACTAGCCGGAGCGAGGATAGCGGAGCTGTGAAAAAGGCCACAGTGTTTTAGCATAACTGCATAGCGAAACCTAAATCCCTGACCATCTGGGCATGTCTGGGGTTAAATCCCCTAGACGTACCCAGAACCCCTTGTCGGGCGAGCAGGGGAAAACACTCTCAATAACCAACCGTACCCTATTACCCCACACTCATGTCATCAACTTTACATCATTTCCTCATCAATGGACTGCACTGTTATTATAGTACAATATGTTGTTACAATATCAATAAATGACCATTAGTGCCGTAAAGTGACTTTAAGTTATATTCTACTACTACAACAGCACAGAATAATGTAAATGTAGAATGTGCATTCGATATAGGGAATGAACAACAATGTACAGCACTTTGAGAGTACGTGGTCTGACGGTTTTCATACTATATTGTCTAAGTGTGTTGTGATATTATTTGCTTCTCATAATCCTGTAGAAGAACACACAGTTTTAGATCCAATTTAGCAACATATGATGGAGTGATAGGTGTTTTGGTCAGCAATAGAGACCTGGATTTACTAGATTTTCTCTCTACTGAGCTCGCCGCCTATCCGCCATCAATGACAGGTACAGGGACTACTCCACTATTATCCAGATGGTAACATGTGCGTGCAAATGGAAAATCCAATTTCAACTAGATTTGCCTGAGGGGCAAAGCTTGCGTCTCCACCCGCCCCACATAGTACATTAATTATAGAGAAATACAGTACTGTCACCAAATTTTTATGTAAACAACGTGAAAATGTGATTTCAGAATCACACCAAAAGCTAATCAGCATATGGCCAGGGTAAGTTGCTTCTTTGGAACAAATCGGTCAAGCAGTTCAAGCTCTTCGGAGTAACATGTGATTCGACGGTCATCTTGAATTTTTTTGAAAAAAATGAAAAAAGAGAAACTATTCTCCTGACTTTTTTTCTCAGGGCCACTGAGCATACACAAAAGATCAAATTTGAGCTGTATAACCATATTACCAAATTTTTATAATAATCAAAATGAGCAAAACTGAAATATCAGCTAAAATCCTGAAAAGTAAAAAAATATAAGTTTTTTTTATCATAATCACACAAAAAGCTAATCAGCAGACATCCAACAGACAATAAGAAACAAATCCATGAAGCAGTTCAAGCTCTAAAGAGTGACATAGAATTTTTGCGGCCATCTTGAATTTTGTTGAAGAAGCTGAAAAACGCCAAAAAAAATTACCGGCAAATTCCCTAGGGCGAATATGCATACTGCAAATATTTAGAAATAATCTGATCAGGGGTGTGTATAGCTATATTACCAAATTTTGATGATAACCAAAATGAACAAAACTGAAATATCCGCTAAAATTTTGAAACGTTAAAAAAAATCTGAGTTTTTATTATCGGAATCACACCAAAAACAAATCAGTATATGTGCGGGGTAAGGTCTTTCCGTTAAACCAAACATAAAACAAATCCAGGAAGCGGTTCAAGCTCTAGAGAGCGACATAGGATTTCAGCAGCCATCTTGGATTTTGCTGAAGAAGCTGAAAAACGCAAAAAAAATTATCAGGCAATTCCTTAGGGCCAATATGCATACTGCAAATATTTAGAAATACTCTGAGCAGGGATGTATAGCTAATTAACAAATTTTGATGATAATCAAAATGAACAAAACTGAAAAATCCGCTAAAATTATAAAAGCGTAAAAAAATCATAGTTTTTATTATCAGAATCACACCAAAAACTAATCAGCACATGTGCAGAATAGGGTCTTTCCTTTAAACTAAACATGAAACAAATCCATAAAGCGGTTCAAGCTCTAGAGAGCGACATAGGATTTTGGCGGCCATCTTGGATTTTGTTAAAGAAGCTGAAAAACGCTGAAAAAATTTACAGGGCAGGGTAGGGTTGTATGGCTATATTACCAAATTTTGATGATGGCAAAAATGAGCAAAACAGAAATACCCGCTAAAATACTAAAACGTAACAAAATCAAAGTTTTTATTATCAGAATCACACCAAAAGCTTTTCAGCTCACGGCCAGAGTAAGGTCTTTACTTTAAACCAAACATGAAACAAATCGATGAAGCGGTTCAAGCTCTAGCGTGCGCCATAGGATTTTGGCGGCCACCTTGGATTTTGTTAAAGAAACTAAAAAACGCAAAAAAAAAATTACCAGACAAATTCCCCAGGGCCAGTATGCATACTGCAAATATTTTGAAATAATCTGAGTAGGGGTTTTTCGAGTGAGAGCAGAAACAAGTGGCGGCAGCGGCGGGCGGACTCAGCAAAAACAATAAGTCTCCACCACCACATAGTGGGTGGAGACTTAATAAAAACCTTCAAGTGGAGGTGTCAGAGATATTGAGGTTTTCCTTCTGGTATTATTGTCGAAGTATCATCGGTGATGTGGACAATTGATTGTCCAACAAAAGGTTCAGTCAACACGCTTGTCGAAAACTTTTGAGTAACAAATAAGCTTACTGAAAATAATTTGTAGGCCTACCTTGCATTTGACAGGTACATGAATAACTCAACTTAGAGTATCACTCGAGCTGTGCAAGGAATAACATCTTCACTTATCCATAGGCTAAGCATAAAATCACCACTTCCATCAAGTTATTATATATGACCAAATGCTAAATGATATTTTCGCAGTCTGTTATTACGGACTAAACACAGTTGATCACCACCTTGTAGTGACAGGAGGCGATGAAGTTAAAGGGCAAAAACCGCATTTGCACTTAGTTTCTAAACATGAGCAAGGATGCTTATTTTGACACAAGCAGGTCATGTTCATAGACATAACGGAGAGTAAAGAATCGCTTTGATCGCAGATGACACTGTTGGTTTTCCTTTCCTGGTATACCACTCCTCATACCAGAATCTACATTGTCCAATGATAATGCAATCCCCTATATATGGTCAAACATGAACGAGAAAACATGGGCAAATATCATCGCAGATACTCCCTCTTTATGTCGTAAGTAGCTGTGATACTATATAGCATCTACTTTAGCATGTTTAGGAGCTCAGATTACAGCCATATCTGTGACACATCTCTGTTTCATGCAAATCCATTCATAATTTTTGAAGTAATCCTGCTGACGGGCAGACAAAGTGACACACACAAAAATATAACCTCATTTGGCGGAGGTAATGAAGATAAATGAAAGCAAATTATACCAAAATGTAGATTATTTTATCTTTTAATTAGTTATAATGTGTAAGATCTGCTCATTGACGTCCATTAAGTATCTATGTCTCATTAATGTTAATGTACAGTTAGTGTCTCACTTTGACGACAATAATTTAATTTGGTTTCTTACAGCCACTCACGCATGTATTGGTCGTGGGGTTCAATATATTTTGTTAAAGATGGATACTATTAACTATTCTCCTTCTGATATATTAGTAGGGCTTAAAATTGTCTGATTTTGACAATATCGTCTTATTGATTGTAATACTGTAGATCTAGTAATATTCGTGAGGTTTTAATTTTCACGAATTTCGCGAGGAAGACAAATTCAAGAATTCAAGAATCTCGCGAAAATTATTATTATGATAGCGCTACTAAAGAAAAATGAAAATTCGCATATTCTAAATCAGAAATTCGTGAAAATTTAAACATGCGAAAATTACCAGATCTACAGTATAATTTCTCATATATCCAATGATTAAGTGAGCATGTTGCTGTAGAATTCCTGTCTGAGACTTATCAGCATCAGACAATTTCAAAAGAAGGAAATTGTTGTTTGTTATGTCAGTCAATGTTTATGTTATTCTGCATTCCAAGCATATAGACATATATACTAAGCCTACTATTGAAGAACTACGACGTCGCATACAGCTGATTTTCATATTCCCACATATAATGACCCAATCACAGATAAGGTCAGATATGCCCACAAGAAGACATACATGTACATATTCATAACGACTTATATGCTACTCTAATGGTTTACCAACTACATATTACTATTTTTAGAGGAACACAGCTATACTGTGATCACTATCACTATTTAGTCAGATTTTGGCGGCCAGTTTGAATTTTTGCAAACGGTTTTATCTAAACGCCAACTTAACAACTGAAATAGATTCACAGATGGTAAAAACATATGGTTAGCAGGTTAGACACAGAGATCACAATTCTATGATGCATCTTTGTTCTAGGATTTTAAATTTATTTTGGCGACCATTTTGGTTTTTTTAAGCGGCTATATTTGACTTAGAGTTATAATTTAACACTTGGAATGAATTAGCAGATGCCCGTAACATATGTTTAGCCACCAAGATCAGAATTATATGTGAATTAGCTCAAAAGTTATGCATCTTTGATATTTGGCGGCGATCTTGGCGGCCATCTTGGATTTTAAAAAAGCCAAGCTAGGTTGAAGTATACACCCACTGGTTTTGGGTACTAGACAGTATGTACTAGCCAAAAATGCAAAAAAATGATTTTAGAGCAATTTAGCAAGGTCTCGAGGCTGGGCCACTGGACAATAATTGCAAGAAATCTAATGCTGGAAACCCCCAGAACAGGTGATAAAAGTGCAATTCAAAACAAATAACTCTTAATTAAATCTACAATTATGGCTTCATTTCTACCAGTAATAGTGAGAAAAAAGAACAAACAAACAAATAAAAATATGCCTTTTATTAGTGTCTAACAAATTCACATAAATACTGAAAAAAGACAAAAAAACACCAAAATTATTCTTTTGGATATAAGACTACCTAGTCTAGTAGGCCTACCTGGTTAATAGTTAACTTACTCTTACTCTTAGGAAAATATAAACAATTAAAAATTCGAATAGAACAGAATATATGCTGGCCATTTTGTTTTAATTTCAGGACTCTATAACAACATCCAGCTCCTTGTCTGGAAAACGAAGTGTCAGACAGGTGCCCCGTCTACAGTCCCTACAAGTAGGGTGGACAGAGTAAAAATAGAAATTCAACCACATACAAAATAAACACCTTCAGTGTATAGAACTGAATGAGCTGATAAGATAACTTTTTAAATTTTTAAGATCGACTGGATAGTTTTCGAGATATTGATACTTTTATACCTGAAAAACGCACCCCCTTTCTGAGGGCCAATCACAAGTATTGACAAAATAAGCTTTTTTAGCCTTTCTTATGACTTCAGAGCTGTGAAATCGATATAAAAAAATTGATAGAGTCTTTGATTCAATTAGTAACATTTAAGCTGAAGTACACCATATTTATCAAAAAAAACGAACAATATGATTAAAATGCTCAACTAGGGCCAAAGGCCTCATGTGTTTGGGGCGGAGGCCTATGTAACCATTTCACTACAAAAAAACCAATGCATAAAGCAAATGTTGCTTCAATGATGGGCCAGCGTCGTGGACAGTGGACTAACATTGAAATGACATTCGATCAACAGGCTCATTCAACTCATTTGTCGTTTTTCGTCGGTTGCGTAGTGATCAAGTATACGGCAAGTAGGGCCAAGTCAAATATGTTTTCTGCCCACTAGCCCTATGTCCTGAAAAATCAGGCGTCCAACCAATTAAGTTGGTTTGGCCAATGTTGGGCCAGCGTCACAGACGATGCTACAAAATAATGTTTGCAGTTTCAGGCCTATAAACCCTATAATGATTGGCCCAATGTCAGCCTAATGCTGGTCTAATGTGTGTGATGCTGGCCAACATTAAAGCGGTACAACAGTTTAAACGGTGGGGGTCTGTTCATGCTGTTAGTTTTAAGCTTTTCTGTAGCTGAAATGCTGAATTAAAAGGAAAATAGCCAAGATATATTTACATGTATTATATGGTCAAAAACAAGATTTCATTAGTTTATTATCAATTCTTTACCTTTATATGTGTCGGCCCTATAAGATGCGAAACTATTTCACAGAAACAAATAATTTCACCATGCTTACGAGATATAGCATCTGTGACTGTTTTTGTTTTATCTTTGTTTGTTTTTTGCTACACCCTAAGGTGAAGCAAAATAAACAAATTCTGCATCAACAGTACCGTATATATGATAAATAAGCTGTACATAGCAGTGAAAATGCAAAAAAAGCCAGGCTCGGTTATTTATCCATAAAAAGAATTAGGGTCGGTAGAACTTTAAAAACAAATAGGATTGGCACCTAAATCGGCACCTAAAGATAGGGTCGGCCGGGTTATCTGAAACGAACATTTTTTTGTTTAGGCCTAGCCATTACCGTTATTTATGTAGCCCCATCCCCCCCCCCCCCCTCCCCAATGTTTTATCAATACTAATAGACTTTATGCTACGAAAATATTGTAATTATCATGTAGATACAATGCCAACACTAAAACTAGATAAAGAATAATAGTTCAGCGTAGTCTAAATACTATGGATAAGGGGTGTGCATCTTGTTTATTACTTGGGGAAGCGATTAGCCTAGCTAACCGTTACTGTTAGCATGGTAAGGCAGAAGTGTTTGCCATTCTCTGGTGACTTGGTTCCAAGTTTTATAAAATATCAGCTACTTAGGCCTATGCTATGGGACATTTAATTTAGACCAAAGTGGTAGTAGGCCTACCCAGCAAACACGATTCGTTGAGCCAATGCTGGTGGTTGATCCAGCATTGCAGACATTAGACCAGCGATACACCGTCATTGGGTCAACGTCTCGTGTTTTCTGGGTATTAACAGATTAAAGTCTTTATGCCTACATGATATGACGACCGGCGTCGCCGCACTTCCATTGTGACTGGGTTGAAAATTTAACAATCCTGATAGTGGCCATTAGGCTGTATTCCCAGAAAACATTTGTATAACATTTATACAACGTCGGCCCAACGTCAAAGACGGCGTCGAAGACGTTGGTCCAACATTGTATAAATGTTATACAAATGTTTTCATTTGTATAACATTTATACAAAGTCAGCCCAACATCGAAAATGTTGGTCCAACATTGTACAAATGTTATAAAAATGTTTTGTGCTTGCTGGGTAATCACCCATTAGCGGGCCACCATTCAATCGCAAAGGGGGGGGGGAGTATTTTTTAAATAAATAATTTCGGGCGGAACCTGCGTGAAATAAATCATTTACTTCAAGAACTGTTCTAGATATAAACATGTAATAAAATTTGACATTTTCAGCGCACCGCAAAGCTGGGTTGAAATCAATATTTTGTCTGCCCCCCTCCCCCTTATGATTGAATGGTGGCCCCCTTATTGTTTATACATGATGTAGGTTAGGCAAGCTTTAATCACCGTGTGTTTACAGGTTTCATACAGAAAAACACAGATACAATCCTAGGACTTTCCAGGAACTTTTTGTAATTTTCAAAGATATAGGCCTACTTCGACATTCAGGATATGACAAGATTTAATTTTAGCAGTGAATAATGTCATAAATAAACCGACTGTCAACATATTTAGTAAAGGCAAAAAAAAATTCAGATGTGTTTCAATCCAGCTGCAAGCGACTTTAAATCAAGGTAGAAATATCGAACGCTTAACAGCTAGCAAATGAGACATTTAGCTGTTGTTGCCGATTCTCCCTTTTGAATAGGCCAAGCTTTGAAACTAGGTTCAGTTAGCCACTTATATTGAAAGTGACAAAACCTAGTGGGTTGCAGATTTTGTGCCTTGTTGTAACTAGTTTAGGCGTGAATAGGCCTATATTCTAAATTAAATAGACTTGTGTATACATGGACAATAGAGTTGTGTAGGCCTACATGTAGTCTGAGCAATGAACAAATTGGATAGGCCTACATGTGTAGGCATACAGTCCGACACAGACTTTGTGTCAGGTCTGTAAGTATCACTAAATTATAATCTCCCCACTACAGCCATTACTATAGTTCCAAGAAGACGAGGCTCAGTGTATCGACAAGCAAGCAAGAGACACTGAACCAATGCTGGCTTAATGTTGGGCCAGTGTCGCAAACGGGGGACCAACATTAAACCAGAATTTCCTGCATCCCAACTTCCTGCATCCCAACTAACACGAGACGCTGATCCAATGCTGGTTCAATGCTGGCCATCGTCTGCGACGCTAGTCCAGCATTAAACCAGTACAGGATCAACATGCCGCGTTTGAAGGGCTGAATTATTGGAACCTTCAATCACAGATCAGCCACTCATCCCATTAACACAGGTTGAATAACAGTTACATTTTTGGTTGATCTCACAGGTAGGCCTATGCTGACACACCCTGCCCCATCAGGTCAGACCCTCAGACCACCGGTCTGAGTCTGCCGGTAGCAGACAACTGGATGGATGAAGATGATGCTGACACAACAAACACAATATATATACCGTAAAATTTCTAATTGTAGCCGCATCTCCAATAGAAGCCGCCCCCAAAACTATCAAAAAATGTCACTTTTTTAACAAAAGTTTCCTAATTTTAAAACCTCCAATTGAAGCTGCCCCAAAGCTTATTTAAGATCATCCGTATTGTAAAAGGACAATAACCAGGTGTTTATCAAAACGGCCCCTAGCTATATGCTAACCGCGCTAACCCTGCTAACAGAGAACACGCTATTTAAGTCAACATAGCTTCTAACCCTTTACAGACATGAGGCGTTATCCCAGCAAACACAAAACATTTTCTAACATGTTTAAAAAAGTCTCATGAAAATGTTTTACAACATTAAAATGTCAGGTCAACAGAATATTATAAAACAATAAATAGAAATAATATGCAAAACATTCAATTTAAAACGTTTTTAAAACGTTTTAATAACATTTTCTTGGGCATTTTTTAACATAAAATTTAACGTTTTTTTAAATAATGTTTTTGAATAATATTTTAAATTAATGTTTTTTAATATTGTGTTGACCTGACATTTAAATATTAAAAAAACAATTCGTCCAGGATTTTTTAAATATCATTAAAATGTGTTTGTGTTTGCTGGGATATATTCAAATTAAATGTGTGACGATAGGGCAGGTAATGTAGCCCTACAAGTCTTACAGTTATTTCCATGTTAATAGGTTGAGCCTACTTACTTAGTCTAACAGATTAAAATATACTTTTTGGTTGACCCAATGTTGTTTCAATGTTGGGCCGATGTCAAAGATGTTGTATCAACTTTAATCCGACATTGGAAGAACGTATTGTGCTTGCTGGATATACAACCCACCCATCAAGGTAAACACCCAGTATACAGAAGGAGCCAGCATCGCAGTGTGACAGACATACAGAACAGTGTGTCAAAGCTGTTTTTTCCAAGGCCTGCAGTTGATAAGGTTGATCACCATTAGGACAAGACTACATAAGTCCAGGAGCTCCCGCGACAAATTAGAATTTGATTTAAGCAATTTTGTGTAGGGTTTTTAATGTAGTCCTAGGCTAGGTCAAAAATCAAGACGCAAGACAACTAGGTCTAAGAAGCTCAGTCTAAGAGTAAGACTAGGTCAAAAATCAAGACGCAAGACAACTAGGTCTAAGAAGCCCAGTCTAAGAGTAAGATAAGAACTAGACAGTCTGTCAGAGATTGCAAGCCTCCATTGAAATTAATGATCCTAATCAGTATCCCAGTAATGGTCTACCTATCTGGCATGGTTTACCCGATATCAGGCCAATCGAGTTAACTAATAGCTGATTTACGGTCATTTTGAATTCGATATAAATTAGTTAAAAACTTAGGGTGCATCTTCCCCGAAACCTCAAATTTTGTTTTATAGTAATGGACTAACATCTAACACAGTTTGCAAAATATTGGGCATGTGAAAGTAAATAATGGCCGATAGGGGGCCATTTTGAATTTGATCTAGTCAGAATTTTTCAAGATGCATCCTCAGCTGAAATCTCACATTTCATTCTATAGTAATCGTCTAGCTATCTAGCATGGTTTACCAAATATCGGCCATGTGAAAGTGAATAATGGCCTAAAGGCGGCCATTTTGAATTTGATCAAGTCAAAATTTTCCAAGATGCATCCTCAGCTGAAATCTCACATTTCATTCTATAGTAATGGTCTAGCCATCTAGCACGGTTTACCAAATATCGCCCATGTGAAAGTGAATAATGGCCGATAGGAGGCCATTTTGAATTTGATCAAGTCAAAATTTTTCAAGATGCATCCTCTCCTGATCGAATCTCACATTTTGTTTTATAGTAATGGTCTAGCCATCTAGTACGGTTACTAAAAACCGGCTATGTGAAAGTGAATAATGGCCGATAGGCGGCCATTTTGAAATTGATCTAGTCAATTTTTTTCAAGATGCATCCTCTCTTGTAATCTCACATTTTGTTTTATAGTAATGGTCCAGCTATCTAACACGGTTTACCAAATATCAGCAATGTGAAAGTAAATAGTGGCCGATAGGCGGCCATTTTGAATTCGATTGAGTCGAAAGTTTTTAAAAGGCATCCTCTCTCGAAACGTCACATTTTGTTTTATAGTAATGGTCTAGCTATCTAGCACGGTTTACCTGATATCAGGCCTATCGAGGTAAATAATGCTGATTGTCGGCCATTTTGAATTCGTAAGTTAAAAATTTTCAGGGTGCATCCTCCCCCGAAAACTCACACTTTGTTTTATAGTAATCAGGTAATGGTCTAGCCATCTAGCACGGTTTACCAAATATCAGCCATGTGAAAATGAATAATGGCTGAAAAGGCGGCCATTTTAAATTTGATCAAGTCAATTTTTTTCAAGATGCATCCTCATCTGAAATCTCACATTTCGTTTTACAGTAATGGTCTAGCCATCTAGCACGGTTGACCAAATAACGGCCATGTGAAAGTGAATAATGGCCGATAAGCGGCCATTTTGAATTTTATCGAGTCGAATTTTTTCAAAATGCATCCTCTCCTGAAATCACACATTTTGTTTTATAGTAATGGTCTAGCCATCTAGCACGGTTTACCAAATAACGGCCATGTGAAAGTGAATAATGGCTGATTGGCGGCCATTTTGAACTTTGACAAAATGAATTTTTTCAAAATACATCCTCTCCTGAAGCCTTACAATTTATTTGATATTAATGGTGTAGCTATCTTGAGCGGTTTTCATGATATTCCGCAATATCAGGCCTGTCGAGGTGAATAATGGCCGATAGGCGGCCATTTTTAATTTTATCGACTTGAAATTTTTCAAGATGCATCCTCTCCTGAAACCTCACAATTTGTTTTATAGTAATGGTGTAGCTATCTTGAGCGGTTTTCATGATATTCCGCAAAATCTATCAGTCGGATTTACCGATGTTATAAATTAGGTCAAAGTGCTGGGTCAACTTCAAGGTCAAGGTCCAAAAACCTGAAAAGGCACAACTAGGGACCTTAGAGAACATGTATGTGCAATATGACTGTCATCGGCCCAGTACTTTTCGAGATCTGCTCCGGAAACGAAGTGCGCGTCAAAACGTCTAAATAGGTCATAGTTCTGAACCAGAAGTAGGTCAAAGTTCAAATACCCCAAAAGGCACAACTAGACCCCCTAGGGGTGTTGTGTGTAAAATTTGAAGACAATAGGACAAGTACTTTCAGAGTTATGCTCCGGAAACGAATTGTTTACGGACGGCCCAACGCCGTCACATCATCATTTTTTCCTCTGCAACCTTGCGTATTGAATTCAGATTAAAAATATTTTAACCCGTCCATTAGACACCTGGAAGTAACCCACATACCAAAAATTTTTATCCTAGCTTATTTTCTCACAAAGTTATAGGCAAAAGAAGAGGCCAAAAAAAAACGGAGGTAGAATCTATAGCTCCCTTCGCTCACCTACGGTGACGGCGGGAGCTAATAAGAGGGAGGTGGGCGCGTGGCCGTTTGCTTACCATGCTTAGGCCTACATTTGGGCAACGCCAACTGCTGGTTGAATGCTGGTTCACTCACTGTAGCAACATTTAGCCAACACTGTGTCGACAACATCTCCGCCAGCTGTACACGTTGACGTGTGGAGGGGGCTATTCACCTGCCAATGACGAGATGGGACTGCATTGTAGCCAGCAGTATGCTGCAGTGCGAGGGGTCAACGCATTGTGGTTGCTGGACAGTGGGTATGGTAATTCAGTGTACATACAGGATAACAACAATAGGCCTATTAACTGAAGACCACCCCACAATCACACGTGACGTGTTGTCTTTACTGGGCGATATTTGTCTCCCAACCGACACAATAATACGTTGAATCAATGTTGGTTAACCAACATTTATTCAACGTCTTGTGTCTGCTGGGCTGGTTCATGTAGCCTACAGTGACCCAACAAACACTTAAGACATTCCCCGATGTTGGTTTAAAGTTGGCCCATCTTCTGCGATGCTAGCCCACAATTGAACCAACTTTGGGAGAATGTTTAGTGCTTGCTGGGGAGGAGTTAATAGCGACAAGCTGACCTAATTTTCCTCCCCATAATGAATATTCATCATCTCTCTGTCTACCTACCTCCAGCTTAACGCCAAATATGGCCATACAGCACCACGTGATCACTATGTGTGTACAACATACAAAAGGGACCGTCTACAAAAATCTCTTAAGGAGATGTGAAACCACTTGAAGAAGCTCGAAAGAGTATGCGTTAATCAATTATGCCCTCCGAAAAAGGCCAAATGATGAATGAAATACCTGTTTTATGAATGAAGTGTCGTCACGTTTTGTCCCAAATCAGCGTCCAGAACAAGATAATAATTTTTTGTCACTTCAACCAATCGGTAGACTAGGTGAGAATTTTTTTATATTTTATTTGGCGCCAAATTCACTTCCATGCATGTCTTATCTGTACATTACTTAACAAATTTTACTTAACTTTTTGACCCCCCTCTCCTTTTCATAAATTCTTCAGAGTTACTTTGACTACAGTCGGTAACTCATCCCTTAACCCATTCACTGCTGACTTCACTGGTGTTGATCTATTATCTGTGCTGACCTAATTTTGTTAAATGTATCTAGTATTTACAAATATTTTATTTTTCCATATAACTTTAAATTTTCCTGAATGATGTAAAACAGATGGGGTAGCCCGAAACTATTTTATAATTTATCCTCACAACCCCACCCCTATTATGGTGTTGCATTGGTAACCAGCCTAAATTAAATTTTCCTAATTTTTTGTTTAAAAACAGTTTTTGTTGTATTGAATTGCAGAAATATAAATAGAAAATTTCGTTATATGTTTTCTAAAATAATCCATGAAGATATATTTCTTTTACAGAACAATTATCTGATACATATAAGAGATAAATCAGTCGCTAGGCACCGGCATTTCACCCTGAAGAATCACACATTGAAGACATTATACACAAATAATATTAAAATGTAAAACCCTGTCAATAAGATATTTTTTTATTTAGCTTTGAAAGAAATATTTAACATATATCGCTATTCAACTGGACAGGAGATCCCAAAAAGGTCCCACTCAAGTACCCCATACTGGTTGTTGCCATGGCAACAAACCTATATATGGGGGTGATTTGGTAATTTCACCAAGAAACAAGGCAAGCAACACTGAAGTTAAAGGAGCTGTGCATCCAGTTATTTCATGAACTGATGAACTGCATGTTGTGTGAATATTTTACCTCATATTAAACATCTGAGCCCCAGGTAAATACCATTTGAGAGGGAAATCTGTTGCTAAGCATCAGTTTTACACAACTTCAAAAGTTGAGAAAAATACTTCATTATTCAATTTCACAATAAATCAATCTGCCTGTCCCTGCTTCCTTATTATACACTGTATTTTCTGCAAGTTTGGTCCAAATTAGTAAAATAGATGAGTAGTCAAAATACACTTGAAATCAGTACCCTAAGCTATTTCCCCTTCTAACCGTTGCCATGGAAACATAGAAATATAGGGTAATTTGATAAATCTGGAAAATTAAAATGTTTTAATAGTTCAAAATTAACTGAAGTGAAGCAAATTAATGTATTAAGTTGATGTAGAGGCTATTTGTTATGTCTAACTGATATTTGCACCCTAAGTATTAATCCCACAGGAGGGGAATATGTTGCTAAGCATCAGTATGTTTACTTCCAAAATAAGACAGAAATTAAGTAATATTCAATTTGATGTAAAATCAAAATTCATTGTGATAAATCATAATTGTAGAATAATTTTTACAAATTTGGTCAAAAATAATCAAAAAAAGCCAGATAGCCCGCACAAAATGGGGTGCCCTAAGTCTTACCCTATTCTGGTCGTTGCCATAGCAACACAGATATTATTGTGGTATTTTGTCAAAAATACCAAGAAATAGGGCATGCAAGGTTGAAAATAAAGAACTGTGAACCCAGTTAAACCTTGAATCTGATTAAATAGATGTTGTGTGGCTATATTACATCATATTGAACATCTGTACCCCCAGGTAAATACCCTTAGAGGGGGGAATCTGTTGCTAAGCATCATAGTTGAGCTGTTTATGAAAAAATCTTTCACTTTTTTCTACAACTATGAAACTTGGCAGGTAGGTAAACAAATGCATACTCTTTGATATTAGATAAGGAGACAGGCTCAAAAATGAAAAAATCCAAGATGGCCGCCAAAACAGTTTCAGACTTGAAAAATATATTGTTTTTGTCAAGATTTGCTACAGTTGTTTGAAAAATTCCTATCAAGTATAATAACTACTGTTCAGTAGATTATTTAATAGAGCTGAGCACATAAAAGCATAATGATTTGTTGAAATTACGACACAGACAGCCAATATTGCATCAAAGATGGCCGCCTAAATTAACGCGAAGTCAGATTATCACAATTTCTTTATAATGAACATTTTTTATTGACATGTAACTTTCTTTCTTAAAAATGAAATAAAAATAAAATGATGCGCCTAAATCCTAGTTCAGAGGTGCTGCAAATCCGAATCAGGCTCGTTATCATTGTCCGTTTGCCGTTCCAACTCGTAGATCCAGCCAGGGTTGTGGTCAATTGTAATTAAGTATAATTGAGCCATTTTTTTGTGTAATTTTAGGCGTAATTTTAATTGAAGGGAATATGTCAATTATGATTGTAATTATAATTGTTTTTTATAAATATGTATAATTGAAAAGTTCTATAATTGTAATTGAAACAAGACTACATAAGTCCAGGAGCTCCCGCGACAAATTAGAATTTGATTTAAGCAATTTTGTGTAGGGTTTTTAATGTAGTACTAGGCTAGGTCAAAAATCAAGACGCAAGACAACTAGGTCTAAGAAGCTCAGTCTAAGAGTAAGATAAGAACTAGACAGTTTTTGTCAGAGATTGCAAACCTCCATTAAAATTAATGATCCTAATCAGTATCCCAGTAATGGTCTACCTATCTGGCATGGTTTACCCGATATCAGGCCAATCGAGGTAACTAATAGCTGATTTACGGTCATTTTGAATTCGATATAAACTAGTTAAAAACTTAGGGTGCATCCCTCCCCCGAAGCCTCATATTTTGTTTTATAGTAATAGACTAACATCTAACACAGTTTGCAAAATATTGGGCATGTGAAAGTAAATAATGGCCGATAGGGGGCCATTTTGAATTTGATCGAGTCGGAATTTTTCAAGATGCATCCTCAGCTGAAATGTCACATTTCATTCTATAGTAATGGTCTAGCCATCTAGCACGGTTTACCAAATATCGCCCATGTGAAAGTGAATAATGGCCGATAGGAGGCCATTTTGAATTTGATCAAGTCAAAATTTTTCAAGATGCATCCTCTCCTGAAATCTCACATTTTGTTTTATAGTAATGGTCTAGCCATCTAGTACGGTTACTAAAAACCGGCTATGTGAAAGTAAATAATGGCCGATAGGCGGCCATTTTGAATTTGATCGAGTCAATTTTTTTCAAGATGCAACCTCTCTTGTAATTTCACATTTTGTTTTATAGTAATGGCCCAGCTATCTAACACGGTTTACCAAATATCAGCAATGTGAAAGTAAATAGTGACCGATAGGCGGCCATTTTGAATTCGATTGAGTCGAAAGTTTTTTAAAGGCATCCTCTCTCTAAACGTCACATTTTGTTTTATAGTAATGGTCTAGCTATCTAGCACGGTTTACCTGATATCAGGCCTATCGAGGTAAATAATGCTGATTGTCGGCCATTTTGAATTCGTAAATTAAAACTTTTCAGGGTGCATCCTCCCCCGAAAACTCACACTTTGTTTTATAGTAATCAGGTAATGGTCTAGCCATCTAGCACGGTTTACCAAATATCAGCCATGTGAAAATGAATAATGGCCGAAAAGGCGGCCATTTTAAATTTGATCAAGTCAATTTTTTTCAAGATGCATCCTCATCTGAAATCTCACATTTCGTTTTACAGTAATGGTCTAGCCATCTAGCACGGTTGACCAAATAACGGCCATGTGAAAGTGAATAATGGCCGATAAGCGGCCATTTTGAATTTTATCGAGTCTAATTTTTTCAAGATGCATCCTCTCCTGAAATCACACATTTTGTTTTATAGTAATGGTCTAGCCATCTAGCACGGTTTACCAAATAACGGCCATGTGAAAGTGAATAATGGCCGATAAGCGGCCATTTTGAATTTTATAGAGTCGAATTTTTTCAAGATGCATCCTCTCCTGAAATCACACATTTTGTTTTATAGTAATGGTCTAGCCATCTAGCACGGTTTACCAAATAACGGCCATGTGAAAGTAAATAATGGCCGATAAGCGGCCATTTTGAATTTTATCGAGTCAAATTTTTTCAAGATGCATCCTCTCCTGAAATCACACATTTTGTTTTATAGTAATGGTCTAGCCATCCAGCACGGTTTACCAAATAACGGCCATGTGAAAGTGAATAATGGCCGATTGGCGGCCATTTTGAACTTTGACAAAATGAATTTTTTCAAAATACATCCTCTCCTGAAGCCTTACAATTTGTTTTATAGTAATGGTTTAGATATCTTGAGCGGTTTTCATGATATTCCACAATATCAGGCCTGTCGAGGTGAATAATGGCTGATGGGCGGCCATTTTGAATTTTATCAACTTCAAATTTTTCAGGATGCATCCTCTCCTGAAACCTTACAATTTATTTGATATTAATGGTGTAGCTATCTTGAGCGGTTTTCATGATATTCCGCAATATCAGGCCGGTCAAGGTGAATAATGGCCGATAGGCGGCCATTTTTAATTTTATCGACTTGAAATTTTTCAAGATCCATCCTCTCCTGAAACCTCACAATTTGTTTTATAGTAATGGTCTAGCCATCTAGCACGGTTTACCAAATAACGGCCATGTGAAAGTGAATAATGGCCGATAAGCGGCCATTTTGAATTTTATAGAGTCGAATTTTTTCAAGATGCATCCTCTCCTGAAATCACACATTTTGTTTTATAGTAATGGTCTAGCCATCTAGCACGGTTTCCCAAATAACGGCCATGTGAAAGTGAATAATGGCCGATAAGCGGCCATTTTGAATTTTATCGAGTCAAATTTTTTCAAGATGCATCCTCTCCTGAAATCACACATTTTGTTTTATAGTAATGGTCTAGCCATCTAGCACGGTTTACCAAATAACGGCCATGTGAAAGTGAATAATGGCCGATTGGCGGCCATTTTGAACTTTGACAAAATGATTTTTTTCAAAATACATCCTCTCCTGAAGCCTTACAATTTGTTTTATAGTAATGGTTTAGATATCTTGAGCGGTTTTCATGATATTCCACAATATCAGGCCTGTCGAGGTGAATAATGGCTGATAGGCGGCCATTTTGAATTTTATCAACTTCAAATTTTTCAGGATGCATCCTCTCCTGAAACCTTACAATTTATTTGATATTAATGGTGTAGCTATCTTGAGCGGTTTTCATGATATTCCGCAATATCAGGCCTGTCAAGGTGAATAATGGCCGATAGGCGGCCATTTTTAATTTTATCGACTTGAAATTTTTCAAGATGCATCCTCTCCTGAAACCTCACAATTTGTTTTATAGTAATGGTGTAGCTATCTTGAGCGGTTTTCATGATATTCCGCAAAATCTTTCAGTCGGATTTACCGATGTTATAAATTAGGTCAAAGTGCTGGGTCAACTTCAAGGTCAAGGTCCAAAAACCTGAAAAGGCACAACTAGGGACCTTAGAGAACATGTATGTGCAATATGACTGTCATCGGCCCAGTACTTTTCGAGATCTGCTCCGGAAACGAAGTGCGCGTCAAAACGTCTAAATAGGTCATAGTTCTGAACCAGAAGTAGGTCAAAGTTCAAATACCCCAAAAGGCACAACTAGACCCCCTAGGGGTGTTGTGTGTAAAATTTGAAGACAATCGGACAAGTACTTTCAGAGATATGCTCCGGAAACGAATTGTTTACGGACGGCCCAACGGCCCAACGGCCCAACGGCCCAACGGCCCAACGCCGTCACATCATCATTTTCTCCTCTGCAACCTTGCGTATTGAATTCAGATTAAAAATATTTTAACCCGTCCATTAGCCACCTGGAAGTAACCCACATACCAAAAATTGTTATCCTAGCTTATTTTCTCACAAAGTTATAGGCAAAAGAAGAGGCCAAAAAAAAACGGAGGTAGAATCCATAGCTCCCTTCGCTCACCTACGGTGACGGCGGGAGCTAAAAAATGGCTGTAATTGGTCAATTATATTTAAATTACAGCTCATTTACACATTTATTTGTGTCTTTAAATTGTTATCCTTAAATTGATTATTGGACATATTTTTAACAATTTCTTTAACAATAATGGTGGCAGTTGTATATATATACTACGTAATAACTATGTTTAATACCTGATCAACTTTAAGCCCTTTTTAATAATTTACTGGATACAGTACAATTATACATAATTATGAATTATTTGAGAATGTCAAACTATCACATAACATGGCGCCATGACCAGACCTTAACAATACTTAACAGATACTGATTTAAAGATATAAGACAGGTTTATCAGCAAGTCAAGTGTCACAATCGGTATGTCATTATATGCCTGTGTTAATCACCGTCGGTGGGGTGGGCGTTGGATCCTCCCACCCCACAATCACCGCTGGCATGCTCCCAGGCCCGGTTTAGTTTTAATACACCTTTCAATTCTACCTTTTATAATTATAATTGTAATTGACTATATTTAGGAAGTCGTAATTATAATTGTAATTGATGTTTGTAATTGACTCCAACCCTGGATCCAGCATACCAGGACACAGATAATTCAGGATGGAAAAGCTTGGCCGAAATATAAAGTTTTTCATTTGTTCCGAAATGACTGTGAAGATTTAGATTTTTTGAGGGATACAATTCCAGAGCTGGGGGAGGGGGGGGGGGCGCAACCGAAAAAGCCCTTTCACCCATCTTAGAACTCGCTCTGGGAACAACCAGTTGATCATCATCTGAGGAGCGAAGATTACAGGTTCTGTTTAAAAGTTATAGCAGATTATGTAGATATACTGGCTGACATTAATGTATTACTTTATATGTGAGGGAGCATATTTTGTACGATGCCGGCCTAACATTGGTCCAACATTGGGTCGATGTGTTGTGTTTTCCGGGGTCAGGCTCATCCATGTCATCTTCACTGCCACTGTCAAAAATAAATTCCGTAAAATCGTCCTCTTCAAGATCATACTGCTGCAGCGGTCTAATAATCCGTTTCGGCATCGTAAATGTTAAAAAAGGAAGACCAGCACCAGCCACAGACATGACAGACGACCAATATGACAAGCAGACGAAAGTCTTGGGTTTAAACAAGTCGCAAAACAAGTCACGTGCCGCGCTACGGGAATCCCCGGGGAATCCCTGAAATTATGGCGCACGAAACCCAGCAAACACGAGGCGTTGAAGCAGTGCTGGTTTGATGCTCGTCCAGCGTCGCAGACGGTGGGCCAGCATTTGGTCAACGTCTCGTGTTTGCTGGGATGTGCACTTATACGCGTCGCCCGCACAGCACAAGCGAAATACGGCGACGCCTGCACTGAATGAGTTAACTAATAGATTTCCCGAAGAAAAAAAAAAGAACTTTTTTTTTTAAATCTATAAAATAAATTTTGGTCGTGTTTTTTGCTTTTTTGTCCCTGTCAAGTTAGCGCTGATCGGTCTACGGCGCTGAATTGTGTACAGCCGCTGTCCTGCGTGCCTAGTTCGGAGTTAAATCGAAATTCGCCGACTTACCTGCAGTGTACACGTCTTCATTACCATATTTGACGCATATATTTGAAGATTTTTTATTGTTAGAAAGGGAAAGTAAGTTTATATTCATGTTATTTATCCGAAACAACACTTGAGGCTACCAAGTGATTTCGGGTGGAGTGGGGTGGAAATGCGAGATTTTGTGAGATGACGTCATCGCACGTGGTAGATGACGTCATCGCACGTAGTATCTGCCGTTTTTCTTGTGCTTCACGCACGTGTTTTTGTGTTGATCAACAAGTTTAAGGCGGTCTGAGCATGCACCTTCAGCGGACGAATTCTCCTCACATAGGCTAGATGTCGCTCATGTCGCACTGGCGAAGGTTGATGCAAACTATATCGCCGTGAATTGTAGTTGTATTTTACCTAAATTCAGGTCCAATATGTCACATATCAGCTCAAGAATCACAGATATGTAAGAAAATATATTTATTATAAGCAAGATGATGTTACATTGTTTGATTGGCCATAGCTCGACATCAGATTAAGTCCAGAAGAGCAATTTAAAGTTGGTATCAAAGCCACTTTGATACTAGATTCACGGCTCTGTGGCTCGCTGCGCTCGCCCAGAGACGTTGTTTACTCGGCTACTGTCAAGTCAGCTAATACACCGCTTTGGCCACCCTACTACAACCTTACAGGGCAGGCTACACCTGTACACAGTCACAGTCCAGATGCACTGCCACTGACATGGCTGCTGGCATGATGGCATATTATCGCCCAGGCCCAGCCACAGTGGCACAGGCACAGGGCAGGACTCAACTGACTTTGAGGGTGGAAAAAGAACTATTCCCGTATATTAAAAACTGATTCCCCGAAATTTATTTTACTTTTAACGAGAGAGCATAGTTCTTCGTTTTCGTTGTCTCTTTTCATATAATCATCAATATATCGTGCCCACATGGTTTCCTCAGGCTTAGCCATGTTCCAAAAGCAGCTGTTGTTAACTTACTCTCAACTAGGGCCCAGGGCCATTCATTTCTGTGCTTGGGACTACGTCTTCACGCGGATTGCAACAGATCATGTTACCACCCCCACTCGTGCCATTCTTGCCACATAGATCCTAGTAAACACTAAATATTTATACAAGCATTTTATACAATGTTGGATCAGCACTGGGGCGGCGTTGTGTAAATGTAATTACAAATGTTTTGTGTTTACTGGGATGTGGCTCAAATAAGATCACATTCTTTAAAATAGATGGCCCCAGGCCACACACCTGATAGGTGGATGGCCTCAGGCCACACATTTGATAAGTGGATGGTCCCAGGCCACACACTTTAAATAGATGGCCCCAGGCCATATACTTCAACTTAGTAGCCTATATGCGGCCTGCAGCCACACATTTTAAAAGGTGATGGCCCCAGGCCACACACTTCAGGTTGATGGCCCCAGGCCACACACTGTAGGTTGATGGCCCCAGGCCACACACTTTAGGTTGATGGCCCCAGGCCACACACTTTCAGTTGATGGCCCCAGGCCACACACTAATTTAAGTTGATGGCCCCAGGCCACACACTATAGGTTGATAGCTCCAGGCCACACACTTTAAGTTGATGGCCCCAGGCCACACACTTTCAATTGATGGCCCCAGGCCACACACTTTCAGTTGATGGCCCCAGGCCACACACTGTAGGTTGATGGCCCCAGGCCACACACTTTAGGTTGATGGCCCCAGGCCACACACTTTCAGTTGATGGCCCCAGGCCACACACTGTAGGTTGATGGCCCCAGGCCACACACTTTAGGTTGATGGCCCCAGGCCACACACTCCCAGTTGATGGCCCCAGGCCACACTTTAAATAGATGGCCCCAGGCCACACCCAGGCCCCACCCCATACACGCTTAGTTGATGGCCCTAGGCCACACACTTCATTAGATATGCTCCCAGACCACACAGTTTCAGTTGATGGCTCCAGGCCACACACTTTAAATAGATGGCCCCAGGCCACACACCTTTTAGTTGATGGTTCCATGACACACACTTCAAATGGATGGCTGCAGGCCACATACCGGTACTTTAGTAGGCCCAGATAACATCAAGTATGTGGCCTGGGGCCATCAACTGATAGTGTGTGGCCTGGGGCCATCAAATTAAAGTCTGTGGCCTGGGGCCATCTATTTGAAGTATGTGGGCTTGTGGCCTGGGGCCATCAACTGATAATGTGTGGCCTGGAGCTATCAAGGGCAAAGTGTGTGGCCTGGGGCCATCAACTTGAAGTGTGTGGCTTGGGGCCATTTATTTGAAGTATTTGGCCTGGGGCCATCTACGTATCAGTTGTGTGGCCTGGGGCCATCTAAGCATGGTTTATTAAAGTTTAAGTACACCTAATTTGGATGGCCCTAGGCCACACACTTTGGAATTGATGGCGTAGTAAAATATCGATTCGAAAGTAGTTCTCAGGATATAAGATGGCCCTGGGCCCTAGTTGAGAGTAGAAAAACAACGACTGCGTTGCAAAATCTGTCAATATTGCTGAATTCTGAACATCCCGTATCATTATGTTGCATGGCCTACAGAACGGGCCCATCCCGGTGGCCCATCCCACGAAGAATCTTGAAATTAGATTCAAATTAATTAAAAATAAGATTACCAAGATTATCTTAACTTCTTATTTTTTTTGAAAAAGTTGAGATTTACTTAACCAATTATAGCAGGAGTTATTATGAAAATTTTAATACAAATAATACGGTGACTCAATACAAATATTACAATATCTTTTAATGACTGTATGACTTTATGAATTTTTATTGATCGTCGCCTAATGGCTTTATGATCACACGTGACCCCGTGAGGAAAGAAACTGACATTCGCAATGTAGTGCAGAAATTAATTTACAGTGGATAGAAAGTGCATCAGTGGTTATATACAGTGGGGTTCACGTGTGAATTAAAGGCTAGGGGAGAGATGACGGGTTAGGCCTTCCTTGAAGGACTGCACCGTTGGAGTCGCGCACAGACTGGGTGGCAGTGAAATCCAGTCTGTGATTGTACGGGGAAAGTATCTGTATTTGTATATGTCTGTTGATCGATGTGCTGAGTTGTCTGTATCTGTGGCTGTTTTTGTTTATGTTTGAGGTGTGGCGTGTAGTTCTGAGAGGTATTTGTGAATGGAGGTCTAGGGGGGAATGGGGATGGCAATATTCCGATGGCAAATTTTGTAGAATAATACTAGTCTACTTTGTAGACGTCGGACTAAAAGAGAAGACCATTTCAGTTGTTTTTTGTAAGGAAGAAACACTTGTGTAGTGTGAGTAGTCATGATGGACCCATCTTGCTGCATAGTTTTGTATTTTGTTAAGGTAATTGTAGGCCTATGTATCTATTGCCGTGTGTGGGTCCCAGATGGCTGATGCATATTCAAGTTGAGGTCTGACTATTGTTTTGCATACCTATGATTTTACCATTGTGGAGGCTTGTTTAAGGGTTTTTTTTCAGCATGTTTAGTGTCTTCTGTGCTTTGTTGGTTGTGTTCTGTAAGTGTGCTGTCCATCTGAGATCCGGCTGTAGTTCTATTCCAAGATATGGGTGGTGCGCGTAGCTGGTGTTACCGGTGCGTTGTCCATTGTGTAGGTGTGTATGATGACCAGTCAACTAATTTCTAAAGATCTTGTTAAAGTTCTAAACAATCTAATTTTGAATTTATTTTTCTATAAAGTACGCAGTCATCTGCAAAAAGCCTAATTTTTGAATTTATGTTTTGGTTGATGTCATTGATGTAAAGGTTGATGTCATTGATGTAAAGGAGGAACATAAGAGGGCCGAGAACTGTTCCCTGTGGCACCCCGGAAGTGACTGGTACTGGATCAGACATTTCTCCATCAAGAACAACTTTCTGATTTCTGAATTTTAACAATTTATTTATCCATTTATTGGTTTTTCCTTGAATACCATAATTTTGTAATTTTGAGATTAGTTTGTTGTGCGCCATGGTGTCAAAAGCTTTTGAAAAGTCCAAAATGATTACATCTATTGTTTTCTCTGGTCTATGCTCCGCTTTATTTCTTCTGTGGTGATAATGAGCTGTGATTCGCACGAGTGTTGTTTTCTGAAGCCGTGTTGGCAATTTTGTAGTATGTTTTGTGAGTCACAATGTTAAATTATGTGTGTGTGTATGATTATTCTAATGCACATTAAATTTCCTAACACATGAAGAACACTTTAGGGATCAATACAAGCTTTTTATCATACCCCTCGAAGACGTACCCTTATTCCCTAAAAACGGTTTCTAATGCAACAATACACAATTTTCGTGTATTTTTAAGACGAACGATATAAAATAACCATATAATTATATATTACAAAGTGACTCAAACGCGCGTCTTAGATAATAGACTGGTACGCCGGCAAACCGGTGTAGGCCTACAAGTGTATAGCAGTATATGTCTAGAACGCCGGTATGAGCACTCAACCTAGAGACTGATAACTAATTATGTATAGATATTAGGATATAATAGTGCTGCGGTCATTCTCTAAAATAGGCCTATAAATAAGAGTAACCCCTCCCCACGGTAGAACAAAGCACAGCTATATTTTTTTGATTGCTTGATATGTCTAGACCAGGAAATCGATGGTTGTGAAAAAAAATTGGGGACGTTGCCATGGTAACGGCATTATAACCGTACAACCTCTTATCCTGAAAATGCACTAAATATGCCTTTTGTGTGTACAATTACTACGAGTTAATCGATGTGTTGACGCTAACGATACACATTTTATTTTAACAAATACATTGTGGAATCGATTTAGGAAGCGCCAAATATGTAATGAAGTTATCTTGAAGATGTATTTTTATGTTATTTTTATAATTTGATGTAGTAGGAAGATTTATTGCGCAGAAATGTTTAAACATCGTATTACGTTTATATAGGTCTTGTTCAAGAGAATGGCCAGGAAGTCTACACATATTATGATAGGTTAGGAAATAGACTTTCGTTTGCTGTCACATTTCAGCCCGTAGATGGTTGACATAGCAACAGAACTGCCCCCAGTTCCAGAATATGTCGAAAATATGTGTTTTTGACAATTTGTTGGGTGTATTACCTCGAAAATTGGTAGTCAACGATAATTTTAGTTGGAACATGTCAATTTGACCTTATTTTGCCAAAATGACCAATTGCGTGTCACCCACGTATACTACTGATGGCCAAAGGTCACACGTTAGTGAAGTATTATGTGCCATATTGCATTGGAATATGGGCGCACAATGGAGCAAAATGATGATGTTTGGCACAGTCACATAGTTATGCCTTAAGCTATAAAACAAAACACTGCATGTCTGGAGGCACACACATCACTGGGACTAATATCCCTGATATCCATACGGAGAAGTTAAGACCATTCATAACGGTTGCTATGGCAACCAATTGCACCCTAAATGCCTAAAATTTACTAAAACACACATAAATCTCAAAAAACTTTCGCAATCTTATAAAAAACAATTTAAAACTATTTGAAGTGAATCCTTCATGCAGCAGTATTAGTGTTAGACTAATAATGAAGCACCCCAGATAGGCTATACTAGGGTCAAGAGAAGGGTCAAAAGGTCATGAAAAAACACGGTACTCAATGCCCAGTCACAATGGATCTAGTACATAAATTGCACTTGCGTAGCATTTAAATTGACCTCACTCGCTTGAAATTTGATGAAGAAATATTCCATAAGTGGTGATATAGTTGGGGAGAACACCACTGGGAATTATTCCAGAGGGACAATGAACTTTCATATAGGATGTCATGGCAACTTATGTCACGCCAAATACCCACAATTTCCCACCAAAACACATAAATATAACAACTTTCAAAAGCCTATGAGAACTATTTCAAACTGTTCCAAGGAAATCTTACAAGCTGTATTAATATTAGTGTGGCACTAATAATGAAGCACCCGAGAGACTACTGGGGTTCAGGCAAGGGTCAAAAGGTCATGTATAACCATGATACTCAATGTACGGCCCTAATAGAAATATTTAATAGTACATTATTGATGCCAAAAATTCACTTAGTAACATTTAAATTGACCTCACTCGCTTGAAATTAAATGAACAAATGTCCCATAAGTGGAGATATGGTTGGAGTGAACATCACTGGGAATTATTCTAGATGGGCAATGAAGCTTCTTCATGGTTGCCATGGCAATCAATGTCACCCCAAAAACAGACAATTCACTCAAACATACATACATTTCAAATTAAAACGTTCAAAATCTTACAAATGAAATTTCAAAATGTTCCAAGTGCATCCTACATGCAGTAGTATTAGTGTGGTAGTCAACGATAATTTTAGTTGGAACATGTCAATTTGACCTTATTTTGCCAAAATGACCAATCGCATGTCCCAGAGACTACCGGGGTGCAGAGAAGGGTCAAAAGGTCATGTATAGACATGATAGTCGATGCACAGTCCCAATAGAAATGGAAATTTTGATCACATCGTCGATCTTTTATTCACACTAAAGGGTCAAAATAGCTATTTGGTAACCATTATACTACCGTCATTTACATAGCTTCTGCAAGAGAGTTGGCAATGACGACAAGGATTTTCCACACAGCCAAGAGCTAGATAGCTCTATATAACCTCCTTGCTTTATCAGAATGTATAAGTATCATGAGTGCAGCAGACAAGGTATAGCTATCCATATTTCACCTCCTTGATCCCCTGACTACTTGGGGAGGTATTGTTATTATATAGACCTGATTCAGTGTATTATTTGGTTCACTCTGTTGACGCAAGGGTGATTTGAATGTTATCCCTAAATGTTATCCCTGCAACCTCTTGGGGGTGTTTCTGTATAGGTCCGTGTTGGGATCCAGGTGTGTTTCAAGTCATCATATACATTTCAAGTGAACATAATGTTAGCAAAAACAACAAAAAGCAGCTATTTTCAACCGTTTTGAGCTGATTTGACTTTGCTGTGACCTTGAGATGACCTTAACTTGACCTTTGGATAACTCCCCTATGAAACCCAACACCAACCCATGTCACCATGTGTAGGCTACTTAGGCTGGGTTCCGACCGATTTATTGGAAAATGCTGGTCCAATAATCTAATTTTTTTTTTTCGAAAAAAAACCTTTCCACTGACAGTGTGTATATGACACATTATCTTACCACCCTAAGGGTCAAGGGTACCATATTTCGATGATCCCTTGTGACCTTGTTCATGTATGTAAAACCTGCAGACCACCTGAATGTAACTTGGTACATGATAAGGTTGAAAAAATATATGGTCTACAAAAATCCCCAGGGGTGGATAGGGTACAGGTGGGCCCAAAGTCTAACTGAACAAGTGCGCGAAAAAACGCCACCTAGCGAATACGAGTTAGGTCAAATACTGACCATCCGGGGTGGAAGGGTTAAAAACTAATCGTTGTAGATGCACAAATAAGGTATCTAACCCTATGTTTTTGAGGTCAAGGAATACGATAAAATAGAGCTTATAGCGATCCGGCTCGAGACTGTATTGATATTTGAAAAATATTGTATTTTTTTGTTATTTTGACATTGTTTATCGCTATTACCAGATTTTCTACATTTTTCCGATGTAAATTGAATGATGATTCGCAGGTTTCATTAAATTCACAAAAATATGGCCTATGTTGATGTATGACGTCATGGAAGTTTAAATAGTAGGGCCGTAACAATTGAATTCACCGAAATTATATCCAGTTTCTCAAGTGAGCGAAACAGCGATTTGAATACTTAGGCAGATATCAAGCACAGTAATCCGAGCTTTAGGGCTTTTATAAAAATGACCTAACCTTGTTTTGTTACATATACAATGTTTTTGATGTTTCTTGTACTTTTTATGCTCAATTAAAATGCGATGAGTCTCAGCTTAAAAAGTTTGGAATCGTGTACTCGATGCAGATACACATGTAGGCGCACACACAGACTCGGACGCATAAAATCTGGGTTTTGTGTACTTGATGAAGAATGTTGATGGTGATCCAAAATTAAAACAACATTGTGGTGGGGATAGAATCGGACCCTTGCCATAAATGATATAATGACCCACACCCCCCGGTCATTATATCATTTATGGCAAGGCGGTTAATAGGTCAATAACAAATGACTTTCGTTTTTTTAATACAATTTCGATCTTTGACGGAAAGGACGGGAGGAGTTCTCATCCGTCATTTTCTGTTGGTTCTATTTTCATTTTGACTAAATGTTTTTTGTTAAAGTTGAGCCACCGACTACAAAACTGGACCAACAAACAACAAATATCTACACAAGCATGAGTCTACTTTATTCTGATTCAGTAGCCTATATGCCAGCATCGCATCGCGGACGATGGACCAACATAGAGTCAACATAAGATAAAGGTTTTGCATCGGCAGGGATTCAAGACAACAACATCTCCTTCATCATGTTTATCACCTTAACTTTAACGTAAATTATCAGAGTGATCAATAGCCGACATTTAGCATGCTAGTTAGGCCTAGACCTATATATTCTAATATTGGCTGCCATCTGCGGCAGTGCCCAGCAAACACAAAACATTTTTTTAAATTTTAAAACAACGTCGAAGACGTTTGGCCGACGTTGTACAAATTGTATGCAAATGTTTTGTGTTTGCTAGGCGCTGTCAATAGGTGTTCTTATCTTGGGGAACATTTTTTTCAGAAATCCAGAGCTTGAAGTTCCCGGAACAAACTGTTATCAGCGAAAACAAGATATTCAGCAATGGCCACCAAGTCCAAAAAATAAAAATAAATGCACCCGATGGTTTTACAATCTAGACCTATCAATTATACCTCTGGAGCAAAAAAGTCAATTTGATCAAATTAAAAATTGTCAGGGCATAACCTACCTGGAACCGCACATTTTGTTTTATAGGAATGATTTAGCTACCCGGCATGGTTTGCAAGATATCAAGCTTAATAAAGCTAATATTATGGTCGATGGTCGGCCATTTAAATTTGATCGAGTTGAACTTTTTCAGTGCATATCTCTACCTCAAACAGCATATTTGGTTTTATAGTAATGGTCTGGCTATCTGGCACGGTTTGCAAAACATCAGGCATATGAAAGGTAATTTTGGCTCATGGTCGGCTATTTAAGTAGGTCGAAGTTTTTAAACCCCAAATAGCACATCTACACCACCTAAGGGTAAGTGATGTGTGTGTGCAATATGACGGGTTTCCCAGAGTTGCCCCGGGAATGAATAGCTATCAGATATCAAGCATGTTGCTGTTAATTATGGCTGATGATCGGCTATTTAAGAAGATCAAAGTTCATATACTTCAAAAGGCATGTCCCACGGACACCTTACAATTATATTAATATATAAATATAATTGTTTTCTATGTTAATTTGATCTAGTGAGTCTTGAAAATACAAAATACATAAAATTGTGTACTGTCGCCATGGAAACCGTTTCTAGGGAGTAAGGGTACGTCTTCGAGGGGTATGGTAAGAAGCTTTTATTGATCGCCCATGTGTTTTCTGTGCATGTAGAAAATTTCATGTGCATTGGAATAACTGTTTTTAACTCAACACAAAAATTGTGAACACAAACAGATAATGCCTATAATTAATTTTATTTCGTAACATGCGAAGAGTGAGATTTGGAAACAATAAACCATAAGTGAGAGTGAGACAAAGACATTAAATCTCACTCGTCCCCAACCACCTGGCCGCAACCCCCAGCAGAAAGTGAGGAGCCTCAGCTTTCTCCCAGGGGGCGCAGTCAGGCGGTTTGAGTTATGCCGAACATCTTACACATAATGAATATTTATACATCACTCGACCCTAACCACCTGGCCGCGACCCCCAGCAGGAAGTGAGGTGCCTCACATTCTCCCAGGGGGCGCAGTCAGCCGGTTTGAGTTATACCGAACATCTTACAGCTAATGAATATGTATACAGCAAACCAACCAATCTCGGCCCACAGCAGGAAGTGCTCAAGGTGCCTCACATCTGCCTGGGCCGAGAACGACTGGTTTGCGCAGCGCGGTTACACAAATGAAATATTATGAACAATACAGAATATCATATCCAAAAATATAATGCAGAATAAAAAAATGTAAATTCATGAATGTATGTACATGTAAAGTCACTAGAACATGAGGCTATCTGCCTAGCGGTACTAATTTGCAGTGTTTCTGGCTCTGAAAAAAAATGGCGTCAAGCGATATGAAGATTCTGACTCCAAACCTGGTGTTGGAGTCAGCACCCTGGCGCGGCACGCCGCGGCTTCCGGTGAAAGCTACTGAAAGTGGTCGCAACTCTAGGGGGTTCAAGGGCATGGACCCCCGGGGAAAAAAAATTAAGAGAAGGCTTTATGTGCCTTCTCCAGATATCTAAATGTATATTTCAAGCTTCGAAACAACCCATTGTTCACTAATGAAACACTGAAAAATATGTCTGGAAATTATTTCTGAAAATTTATTAATCAATTTCGTCTGAATGGAATGTTTTTCGTCAGGGGGGGAAGCTTGTCGTCAATTCTGACGACATGACGACAGATCAGAAACACTGATTTGACTGCTCTAAGAAATGACTGCCATACAAATGACTGACAGATAAATGCGGACTAGGATAGAAATTGACTTATGAAACGGGTCGTTGTTGCTGGAAAGGGCTGCTGGAAGAGGGATGGGACGGTGGGAAAAATGTTCCACAAAAGAATGATCACAAGAGTAACAGGCAAAAAGAAAACCAAAACTTTGACTATAGCTTTGACTTGAAGAGATCGGTACAGCAGCAGAGATGCTTATCTCTCAGATCGAGGCAGGGCAAAACTACAATTTATTATGTTAATATGCATTTGCTGAAAAAAGGAAAGCCAGCGGTGCCTAAATATGACCGATCCCTGTTTCCAATTTTTATGCTGTTAAATCCGGATATAATACATATCCTGATCTTTTAACTCAACACAAAAATTGTGAACACAAACAGATAATGCCTATAATTAATTTTATTTCGTAACATGCAAAGAGTGAGATTTGGAAACAATAAACCATAAGTGAGAGTGAGGCAAAGACATTAAATCTCACTCGTCCCCAACCACCTAACCGCGACCCCCAGCAAGAAAGTGAGGAGCCTCAGCTTTCTCCCAGGAGGCGCAGTCAGGCGGTTTGAGTTATGCCGAACATCTTACAGATAATGAATATTTATACATCACTCGACCCTAACCACCTGGCCGCGACACCCAGCAAGGAATCTCTAAGAAAAGTCGCCATATTGTTTAATGGGTGTATCGACTTGGACGGCAGGGTCCAAGCTGTAGCTTAACCCTGGCTTCTCATTGGGTCCAAACTCTAGCGAGAAAAATCTTGAACTAATTTCTCATGCTGAATTCTATGCCAAGGCACAAATTTATCTGCATCATCCAGAGATCACTGGTTAGTAGCAAATTAGATTATTTAAAAATTGCTCTTTCACAACATTTCAGGAAAGGACATCACTAGATTAGAACGTGTTCAGAGCTGCCTTGCTAGAGTGGTAACCAAAGGCTCACATTTTAATCTTTATCTTCCTATATAACAATTACACTGGCGTCTTGTCAGATTTCGCATTCATTTCAAAATATGCTCTGAGCCTGAAGAGAAAACAGACTTACTTGTTCGGCTGAAATGCTTAAAATATTTATGCTCCAAAAATTCAATACATTTTTTGTTCCCCTAAAACTAAGACTGGGTCAAAGGCTTCCCCCATAGCCGCCACAGCCTTGTAGAATGCTCTGCCTGTGCCGATACGTAATGCCCAAAAAATTTTGCCATTCCGAAAATTACTTAAATCTCACCCCTTTGATCTGGTTTTCCTGCCATAGTCCCTTGGTGGCCCGCCTCGCTGTTGACGAAACAGGAGATCATTGTGAGGATCTGTGCGCCTCTGAGCTCTGTTCGCTGAGGATTTGGACGATATAGAAGTTTTATTGATGATTGACTGGATGCTTTATAAGGTGATGGAGAGTGATTAAGGGACTATGGAAACGCATTAAAGCGCTCTTTCTGCGCCATTGTAGCACTTTTAGTTTAACACATATTCTTTGCAATTGAGTGCATTTCCGTCGCTGTTCAACAACCCTTCTTCGCCTTTAATATGCTTTTAGTTAAACATCTCTTCATTACAATTGAAAGCCTTTCTGTCACTCTTTAACTGCTGTTCTTTGCCTTGAACGCCTCTCCATTGTCTTTTAACGCCTCTCCATCGCCTCTTAACGCCTTTCTTCAACACCTCCCCATCGCTCTTGAATGCCTGCCCATCGCTATTCAACGTCAAAGCGGCACCTCTAACATTGTCCTTCAATGCTTTTGTGTTGACCTTTATCATTATTTACTTCGCCCTTTAACACCTTCCCGTCGATCTCTCCTTAGTGCCTCAGTCACCATTTAAAGCCTTCCCGTCGCCCTTTAATGCCTCTCTGTCGCCATTTGACGCCTCCCCGTCACCCTCTCCTTCTTCCTGCTCCTAAACGTCTACAGCTCCTGCCCTTTACGCTTTTCTATCGTCATTTGATGCTTCATGGTCGCCCTTTAACGACACCTAATTGCTTTTACCACCTTGCAATCGCCATTTAATGCCTCCCCATGACCATTTAATGCATCTGTGGTGCCTTTTAACGCCTCTCAGTCATTCTTATATGCATCTACATCGACCTTTAACGCCTTTCTGTCGCCTTTGATGTCTCTGCGGCAACATTTAATGCTTCTCTGTTGCCCTTTAGCGACACTCCTTCGTCTTTAACGCTTTCTCCTCGTCCTTAGCCCTCTACGAATCACCCTTCAACGCCTCCCCATCGACCGTTACCACACTTCCATTGTTATTTAACACCTTTTAATGCATCCGGTCCCATTTTAACGCCTCCTCTTTACCTCTTAATGCCTCGGTGCCGCGCTTTAATGCCCCCCATTGTCCCTTAACTCATTCCATACGGAACCCGAGATATCTCGGGCAAGCTACTTCGACGCTACAGGACGGAGCCCGAAATAACTTGTGTTATATGACGTCATAAAAAGTAAACATTTGAAAAATGTCCCGTCCACAGAAACATGCATGTACTGAGAGTGCCGTCTTGAATGAGTTAATGCCTTAGTTTCATCTTTTAACGCCTCTCCATTGACCTGTGATGCTTTTCTGTTGCCTGACAATTTCACTTTAATGATGTTAAATCAATAAAACTCTACCAAAATTTGATTATCCAGTCAAAATCACACCAAAACAATGTATTATACATGTGTGTTCCAATTTGTAGCAAATACATTACAGTGCATAGTAGACTTCCCGCCAAATTAGTGAAGAGTTGTAGTGGTTTTTTTTGTGAAAAGAAAATTGGTAAAAAATATTTAAAAATAATTCCTAATTTTTTGTTTTCGAGAATTGTCATTTTAGCGAATTTTCAAGGATAAGATGAGGTGGATATGTGTGACTAAGTGACCCTTGGCAGTCGTTTGTGGTCGCTGCATATTTGTATCTTCCGGAAATGAAATGAAATGAATCGGGCTTTAGGCCACCTTTGTGCACATATAGGCTAAACTGGGCCAGAAGAACCTCCTGAGGATGGTGAGATGATTGAGATGACACTGTCCTCCAGACACAGGATTCGAAATTCGAGCCCTGGCGGTCTGAGGCCGAGCACGCTACCTTTCGGTCACGGAGGCTCCCCACAATACTGACCTTCACACGTGGATGGGTGTATCTTCCGGTTGTGTTTTCATTTTTCTACTTTCTGTTGTTGTACCAACAACGCAAATTATTTTCTCAGAAAAAAATATTGAAGAATTATTTTTCTTTTTGTTATCAACAACGGAAATTATTTTCTTTAAAGCAAAAACTTTTTTTTTTCGTTTTTTCCATTCTAAAGAAAAAAGAATATAAAGCAATTTCGTTTTATTTCGAAATAGGAAATGATTATTTTTAATTATTTATGAATTTTCGAAGAGGAAGTTTATTATGCACTATATTGTCCGTTAAAATCATATTTGGCCTTGGAATTGGCCATTTGACGTAGATGATCACATCAAGATGTATGACTTGTACCTAGATTTATTTGCTAGAAATCATATTTTGGATTACCCGACCTAGAAATGTACACATTGGCCTCTTGAAAATGGCCTCTTTAATCAGCAAAATAGGAGGGGAAATAGATTATTCAGTCAAGATGATATCAAAACCACATACTACACGTTTTTTACTATGTGTTTTTGTTGAAAATAATATTTTTACATTTCTGACTTCGAAATTGACATTTTCATGACCTTGAATTGAAATTTCCCTTGCAGATGACCTAAAGATGACCTTGAATCACCAAAATAGGACTAAAAATGGATTTTCCACTCAAAATCACACGAAAAAGAGGTATAACACATGCTCCCAGCTTTATTTGTTCAAAAATGATTTTTTCACTCATTTGACCCTAGAATTTACCTTTTGACCATGCAGATGACCTTGAATAATCCAATTAATTTCAGAAATGGGAGGTCGTTTTCTGTGATATTTGTACGACATTAGAAATAGTCCTATTAAAGATAAGGTCCACATTGAACTAATCAGAAAGATATACTATATAACAATCCCGCTTGGTGCAGAAATTTCAGAGAAATGTCATGTTTCTCCCCTCTCAATCTGGGGACATTGTTAAGATGTTGTGTCCTTGGGCAAGGCACTTCACCCTCAAAAATGCAGGTGGAAATGAGTACCTGGTAGGACAGAGAGGGAAATGTGTACGATAAGTTAAATGCCCTAAAATGGTTGCAGGACTGTATGCTCTCCGGGGAGTTGAAATGGCACACGAATGAACAGGTCTAGTGACCAGGGGGTAAGATGTAAAGTCGGATGATAGGTCTTCAGACTTGATATCAGACTATAAACCTGCACCTTTACCTTTACCTTTATGAATTGTGCCAGAAGTGGACAATATAGGCCTACTTTGGCTTGTACATTTTTTTATTCAAATTTATAAAAACTTGACCTTGAGATGGCCATTGACTGATACAAATTTTGCATGTCCACAAAGGCCCGCCCTTGCCGAGTCCCACATGTGTATGTATGAATAATAAACCTTCTAGATGCACAGTTACAGCCATCATACCAAAACATGTGCATCCCCATTAGATGGCCTCCATTATCCCTGGGTTCTGGCATGCACTTAGGCCTGAAACCGTTCACTTGCCCAACTCAGGTGTTTTGTCAACTTTTCACCCTAGTTCCTCACGTCTCATTATGTAAACGTTTTCAGAGTGACATTTCACTAAATTATGTGAAGTAATTTAGTAAATTATCACTCTCATGCCTTGGTAGTGGATTATGACAGTTTTCATCAATCTATATCATGCTGTAAATAGCCTATACTTTAATTTTGTGAATATTAATTTTTACACAAAAAACAATTGTTTTAGCCATTTCTTGGTCACATAACCCGCTGGAAAATGTTTTTTTCTCGGTTTTTTTTGGCTCGAACACATCAAAGAGTCACCTCGCCGTACCAATTATTGTCATCACACCTTTCGATCAGTAATCACTATGACATAGCAGAAGTAAACATTACGTTATCGTCACTAATTATTTGGGGCCAACCAACCATATTAACCCCATCAATCTTGCAAGTTATCATTCAATTAATAGTTATTTTAATGTATTAAGTATAAGGTAGTAAGTATTAGATATGAAACGTGTTTGAATATATGTGTGTTTGATTATGTGTATTAATCTTGCAGATGTTTTATTAGTTCAATTATACTCTTCTCAGCGAAAATACTAGTTCTTAATATTAACACTTGTATACCGGTACAAGTAATAGGTTTCTACGCTTTCCAGAGTGTCTTTTTTGCCACCATCACTCTTGCTACTATGTATAGAATAACATATACAGATATATTAGCTATTTCTGTCGTTCTATCTAAATCAAAGGGCTCAGTGATCCCAGCAAACACAAGACATACAGCATACAGTGTACAGCATAGGAAAATACCGGCACAACGTCTTTGACGTTGGTTCAACATTGTACAAATATTATACAAATGTTTCGTGTTCACTGTGATGCCACCAAGACACATTCATCTAACACTGGAACAATGTTGGTTCAGCGTCAGAAGGAAAAATATGTGCTCGCACCTCTGAGAAAAAGATGTGGTATGTGTTCATCCATACATGTTAAAACTACAAACTTCAAGGCCCGCGCACACAAGAGCTAGGGCCACCGTGACCTGCACGCGCCCGCGCTAGAGCTACCCGCTGCCCGCATGATCCCGCATAATGTCGACTCGCCCCGCATGCCATCAGGTCTGCCACATGGTCTGTTTAAAAACAAACTTTCTGAATCTTTAGAACAAAAAATTCAAAACTACTCTGGCGTTACATTAAACTTAAGCGGCAGGATGAAAATGGTGTCTCTCCCTTGAAGGAAAACGGCCAGCCAAATTCAGATAGCAGTCATAAGGCCAAAATACTAAACAACCAAGTTTTTACCTCGGAAGACAACACAAATATACCTGAATTACCAGGACCACCGAATACTGAAATGCCTAAATTCGAAATTACTGTTTAAAGTGTGAATAAATTACTTGAGGGTTTATACGGTGGAAAGGCATCCTGACCGGACGAGCTACTAAACTTGATTCTGAAAAATGTTGCCGACGAAATATCTCAAAATTATTTTCGATCAATCTCTACAGACGGGCAAATTACCAGATGACTGGGTATAGGCAAACTACAGGCCAATATCCCTCACACGTGTTTTTGCCAAATAACTTGAACACATCATTTGCAAACAAAATATGTCCCATTTTTCGACAAACAAAATTTTAACACCTGTACAGCATGGCTTTCGATCAAAACACTCATGCAAAAACGAACTTTTGATTACAAGTAATGAATTTATTCAAAATTTTGACAGCAACCCTGCAAACACTGTACGTAATATAACGTTTGTTAAGGTCCCTGCTTCTTCATTCCTGGATGAACGTAACGAGGACGTTCTAAAGACGTAGTCATAATAACTCTAACGTTTGTTAAGTTCCGGGTCTCGTCAGTCATGGATGAACGTAACGAGGACGTGCTAAGTCTTCCCAAGTACGAATGCTGTACGTTGTGGGGACGTTATTACAACATAAAATTGTTTGCAGGGAAGACACAAGCCCCTGCAAACAATTTTACGTTGTAATAACGTCCACATAACGTACAGCATTCGTACTTAGGACGGAACTCTGTGAACTCCTATTAACACCCTTAGAACGTACATGACGTACAACAAAACGTTATATTGCGTACGTGTTTGCAGGGACAGATGTTGTTGTCTTAGATTTTAGTAATTAGGCCTTTGACGTTGACCCCCACCAACCCACTACTTGACCACAACGGAAATCGGGGAACAAAACTTAATTGTAATTAAAATTTTCTGACCAATAAGTAAAACCCAAAAAGTAGTAGTCGATGGCAGCTCTTCAGAATCAGATCGCATGAGGTCCTGTGTGCCCCAGGGTACTGTTCTCGGACCCCTTCTCTTTTTGACCTGCCGTATATTGATGACCTCCCTTTTACGGTCTCCTCACAGGTTCATCTCTTTGCGGATGACTGCATGCCTCCTGTATAGCCCGATAAAATGTCGAGCAGATCAGGAGCAGCTGCAGAGAGACCTATCTGTGTTACAGGACTGGGCAGATCGATGGGGGAGGTTTTGTCACTCAAAATTATAGACAAACAGTCAGTGTGATATCTCTCATTCAGAACCTGGGCTGGACTGACTTGTAAAAATTCTAGACCTTTGAGCATGTTCAAAATTTTAAATGGACTAGTCGAAATTCCAGTCAGTGACCGTTTAATCCCAGCAGACAAAAAAACACGTGGTGGGCACAATCAGGCCTGTAAACATCTTAGAGCTAACATCACACTGGGACACAATTCTTTTTGGCATCGAACTATCCCTGATTGAAATTCTCTTCTGGCAGCTGCCATAGAATCCAAAACTGTGGCAGCGTTCAAGAGTCAGCTGGTTGACTAAGTCCTCCAGCCTTATACTCCACATAAGAGGTGCTGCTGGAGTTGCAAATTCAAAGTCAGCATGAGGGGTAGGCTACTCCTGTTCTATTTTTAAATACAATATGTACCAGACGTAACAAATACTGCAGACGATTTTATGTCATTTATCATTTTTATACAATTCATAGACCAGACTATAATATCCAATAAATTTTAATTTATTCACAATAATATCTACTTTACATGATCTGATGAAAATTGTTATCTCCAACGTCAATTTTTATATTAAATTAGTCTAGTTATTATGCACTGCAGTTATTATTTTGTCAGCTGACATAATTAAGGTTCACTTCCGGTGAGCTTGGTCAGCTCCAAGCGAAACTATTTTGTCAGTCAAAACATTGCTTATTCTGGCGATTTTGCATGTTTTGAGAATTGATTTTACAAAAAAATTATTTCTTGATAGTCTCGCTCAAACCCTCTCACAGGGATGGGAGGGTGCATTAGTTCTTCGAGAGATGGGTCGTCCCCAAATGGAGATTCATCTGATGGCACCGGTGCAGGTAAAAAAAGAGATTGAGATGAGAATGTCTGAATGCCAGCCCAGAGGCAGAGCTCAGTCTCCCAGACGACTTCGGCCCTTTTCCAACTCGGCCCCCTTACCAAGTCGGCCCCCCAGTGTTTACCAACTCGGCCCCCATGGGCCATGGGTTTGCCAACTCGTCCCCTTCCGACGATAATATATTCACCAACCAAATCCATGCCAGGGGGAATGAATTTCGCCCATTCCTCTGCTCAGCCTCAGGCTCAGACTCAGTCAATTCTCAACCAGTTTTCATGGAATTCTACACACACTATTTTTTCTTTCCATTCACCTGGCGACGAAGCCTATGCATTCCCTGCGATGTATAATTATCGATGCCACCCCTTCAAAATGGCCGCCAGAGCTTCATTTTTGGTCCGATATGTAAACGGACTTGACCACTAGACTAGAGTCTGGACTCACTGACCCCTAAAAACCATATAAATATTTACATAACTGGTTTAAGGCACTGATTTTAATAATTAATTAACTTTCCTGCAAAATAATGACTTTTTCACTGAATATTTTATGTTATGTCTGTATGGTGCATTTACCTGAATCTATGTAATATATTAAATGGAATGATAAAAAGGTCTACAGACTGTTCAATCAATTTGATTTTCATTCGATTAGCTTCTCAATTATAATATTTGAAATTAAAAAATATTTATATCAAACAAAAATAAATTATTTGGATTCTGACAAATGGTTTTAATTCACAAAATATGCTCAAAATTAGCTCCAGTGGCAAAATAGCTCCGGTACCGGGGCTATTTTGCCACCATACATCTTTATTTAATAGTCCTATTAATACAGGCTAAATACAAACTATGCTAGGTATGCGAATACCTTACACAACCACCCTCATTTATGACACTTTATATTCATACTAAAAAAAGCAGGTTTAATACAGTGTTTAAAAATATGTAAATAGGGTGTAAATAGGCTTACAGTATATAAATAGGTTATAAGGTCTGAGAGTCTATTTGTATTGTCCGTTTTCATGTGAGACTGAAAACGAGGCTGCAGCGGCCATTTTGGTTTTATCAATTTTAATAAATTATTTTTATTTTTTAAATTAATTGCCTTGAACCTGGCATATATAGAGTCACTGCATCAGCCGAGGGGTATTTGAGTGCTTGCACAGTATTTTGAACAATGCCTTGATGCTTCTGTAAAACATTGTCACCGTGTTGCGATGTCTAGCAATAGAGATTAGATCTTACAGCAATACATAGGCCTACTGCATTGCCGTGCGGCAGTGCGGTACTCGGCTGTGCGCATGCCCAGTTGTCATCAGAGCTGGGGTCAATTCTTTTTTAGTTTGTCGACTCGACAAACTTTTAAGCTGGTTTTTTACACAAACATCTGTCGTTAACTTCCGTTACTATCTGTTCTGTCTGTGCAATGTCAGAAGGCAATATCTGCTCCCTGGTATACTAGGCATTTACTGCTTTTTAACTGGCGTCCCGTCTCTTCCTGCCATAGCGCTACCAAAAGGCCGTATTTGTTCACTTGTAAATCAAGTATATACTTCCTTTCCGCTGATGTCACTGCCTCCTTTTGGCTTGCACTGACCCAATGCTGTTTAAATGTTGTGCCATCATCTATGACACTCTTCCAACATTGAACCAACATTGTGTCAGGGTATTGATTTGCCGGTGTTCCCTGCAAAATGAGACCTTTAGCCAATGCTGTTTTGCAGCTGAGCCATGGTCGTAGACGATGGACCAGCAGTAAGCTAGCATTGGGTGAACGTTTATCTTGTTAAGGCCTATATACTGGTATGCCAATGCTGGGCTAATGCCGGCCTAGTGTTGTAAACGGTGGGCCACTATCAGGCTAACATTGTGTCAATGACTCGAGTTTGCTGATCAGCTGTGACCGCAACCCAGCAGACACGAGGCATTGACCTAATGTTGTTCTAATGCTGGCCCGCCGTCTTCGACGTCGGCACAACATTAAAGCAGCATTGGGTCAATGCCTCGTGATAGCTGGGTAGGTGTTCATGAATGCCAGCACTCTGTCCCGAGAGGGCTAGCCACCTTCCCCCACCCCTCTCTGCCTCACTTGACACAACCCTGTTATGTTACGCAATATAACAATTAGGTCTTGGCTAAGATATTTATCTCCAAAAATTGCAAATTTTGTATTATTAAAATTAGATTTTTGGACTTGGCGGTAAAAGGCATTGCACATTGATATAATTTATACACTTCTGGTGTGAAAAATGACCGAATAATGTAATTTATTGCAATGCCCGATCATGTGGTAAGTAGACCCTTTCACTACGACCATCTGACATGAAAAGGGGAGAAAAGTATGGTGAACTATACATTTTTATTTATTAAGTTTATTTTGCCTGAGTTTGTGTCCTATTTAGGGGAAATAGGGGGGCTGTGTGTGAGAAACGGTTGACATTTCTGTACACCAGTCCTTGTGAATATGTCCAATATAACGTTTGGGGTCCCTAGGTTAGGTAGGCATACTTTGTCTTTAAGAAGTGTTCAGATAAAATATATGTTCATGATTAAATATAGTGATTAGACCTTAAAGGGTTTTGATTGGAATAATATTGGCCAAGAGTCGCAGACAGTGGCCCAGCATTACATCAGCATTGGGCCAATGTATCGTGTTATCTGGTGTTTCTGGCGCCTGATGTAAAGAATACCCAGTGCCTGACTTATAAAGAATAGGCCTAATTGTGGGATTCCCACAAAAAATAAAACTGGCCCAACATCATTCTATCGCTGCGCCACACTTTGAGCAATATCTTTGTTTTTGACGCAACAAGTTAATTTTAGTGAGCCATAGGATTTTTGAAGATAAGGCCCTGCCTGCTGAATTAAAGGGACTGGCTCAGGCTAAAAGCATAAAAAAATCAGTGATTCTATTTTGGCTTATTATTATGACCATATAATGTAAACATGTCTATAGAATAGAACTGCAAAGGTTTTTTTTAATTTTTGTGCTGTGCATTTACCAGTTAGGCTAGATATAGAGACGAAATTCCCGTATTTCTTTTTTTTGACATGGTAGTGCCGCTAATAAATGCCCATTGCGGCGCACACTGTCAAATTGTGAGCTGTGTATCGCTGTATTAGTTTCAGTATTAGTATTCAGCGTTGTTAGAACAGAGTCAAGGTTCGTCATCCCATGATCCAAAACATAGGCCTATATGCTTACCATTGATACAATTTAAATGAAATATGGCAGAAAACGAGCTACTGAAACCAAAATGTAGTTGCACATGTTGCAATGTTGCTGATTCCAACGAAATATTGGACTGTCACCTGTAACCTGACTGTAACCTCGCCACAAGGTAACCTCGCCACAGGTAATCTCGCCACAGATTTGGTAACCTCGCCACAGCTTTGGTAACCTCACCACATGGGGCTAAGGAACCCCCCCACAACTTCGCCACACCTGTTGTATCCGCATTTATCAATGTATTTTCAAGGGAAATCTCTACCTTGAACGTGGTTTAGATGTCTATATAGACTTAGACAATATGTGTGCCATTAAAATAAATAAATAAAATTCTAAAAAAATGGACCAATATATAACGAATAATAATAGGCCTACAAATTTATTTTGTACAGCAAATATTGTAGAAAATTTGTTCATTGTGACAAATAATAATAATATATTAACCCTTATTAAACCGCTGAATTAAATAATTCAAATTTTCACACACTTGGAGTTGTGTCTCACTACCTTGACCCACAACTTTAAGTGAGAGAAAACAACTCGTATTTGATTAATTTGTAATTTAAGACTAAGCAATTTACAAATCTTGATTTTTACAAAAGTAAAAATTTACAAAAGTTGATGACACTGCCCCAAGAAGAGATCCGACAGCACCCGAGGAAGACAATGAGTAGCACTCAAGCTATGTGATCGACACCAATAACACTCGATATTGTTGACGCAATTGATTGACACAAGTGATATTAACTGTGAGTGCGTGTTGACTTGAAGTCGATTGGGCCTACTTGCAAACGCTGAATGTTAAACCATTTTTTCTTTTTCCGGTTTTAATAATAGCATAGCCGCCAATTTGAATCTTTGATATTTCTATCAGCATGAACACCTGATGAACGTTTAATATGGAATATGAGGTGATATGAATGACCCTTAAGTGTTTTATTTGTTGTTGGGAAAATGCCCCCCTTTTAAAATAATAATGGGTCACATGCCCCATCGTCTAAGGCCAATGCCCCCCCCCCCTCAGAAATATCATGGGCTCCTTGGCCTCCTTTTTCCAATTTATAAATCAGGCACTGAATATGTAATAGTACCAATCTCATACATATATTTTTAACTGTTTATATTGCCGTATATTAATCGTCTGCGTCCCTATGTTTGGGATATATTCAAGTTAAACTGAACGTAGATTTTAACCTAAGTCTATGCTAAGAACACAAATAGTAGGCCTAATTTATGTTCTTGTATTATGGACCCTATCGATGGAAGCTGATATTCAAATTCACATTGCAATAAGGGCCTAAATATCACGCTAATAGGGATCTAATTAGAAGTTAATAAAATGTGTGGTACCAAAGCCATAACTTTATTTTGAATTGAATTTACAAATAGTAATATTATTAATAAATGATGTTCCTTTAATGCTGGGTAAACGATGTAGAGGGCGGCACAACAATAAATTAAATATCCAGTTATCCCTGGTTTAATGCTAGTCCACCGTCAGCACTGCTGGCCCAAAATTAAACTAGCATTAAGTCGATGTAGCTTCTGTGGAAAGTATAGCGTATATAGCCAGTGTAATATATTATGAGATTATGCTTTGTACGCATTGCGTTGACTACTACAATGAGGCAATACCGCTGGAGTACAATCACACGTGTCTTGCCATAGAGTTAACTCTATATTTGGTCTGGCTAAACTTCTGAAATTCGAAACCTTTGATTGTTGATCCACTGTTCGCCGTATCGTATTTGCTGGGATGCACCTAAAAGTATTCATACTTTAGAAGTGGATATATGTATATTAAAAACATGCCTGGAAGTAATAATATGTAGGGCTATAAAGTGTCTATAAAGCAGCCGGGCCAATAGTGTTTTTTTAATGACACAGCATCATAGTTGAATTCACGCTTTCCCATTCGTTGATTGTTTTCTACCAATTACTGGCCAACCGTCAATGATGAAGACGAGGACCAGCCGTGCATGTGGATTATAAAACTTTAAAATATATATTTTTTATTTTTGCAATAAATGAAAATCAAAGTGGAAAAGGGAACACTATTATGGCAGAACCAGAGTAAAAACATACCTGTCAATTATAACAGGTAAGGGATAAGAATGACATGACCAATATATATTATGCACATTTAATATGTTGTGCAGAATAAAATATGAAAAATGTTGGGCAGCGCCCCTGACGGTGAAGAAATATTAAATCCACAGGTAATGTGTTTGTATATATGTAATAACAATACAGAAGGGCGGGGGGGGGGTCCTGGTGCCTGCTAGGAAAGTCAGAAATCGCGGATTCGTCTCCTGCTCTGGCATTCAAGTTTCAAAGAAACAAAATAGTTCCTCCCTGTTCAATTGTAAATATTGAATATTGTGGGCAGCCTCCTTGACCGATAGTTAGTGTGCTCGCCCGTAGACCAACAGGGCTCAATTTCGAAGCAGTGACACCTCATTCATCTCTCCATCCTCAGGTTCTCCTTACCCAGTTTAGCCTATATGTGTACAAATGTGGTGTAGAACCCCATTTATTTCATTTCATAGCATTTGATACAGCCAACTAACACCTGACTCAACGTTGGCCTGACAACATTACAGCAACATTTCAGCAAAGATCGTGTAAGTTGAGAAAGCCTTCATGGGTCTTTATCCTTAGGTCTACTGTGTGTATTGTGATTTCCATAATTGGCATTACGTAAGAGGGTGCAGTGAAAGTGCATTACGTCCACATGTGATAATGATGGATTAGGGCTACTGTATATTTCATGGCTGAGTAAGAAACATTAAAAGCTGATATTTTACAACTTTGTTAGGCCTATTCTAGACAGAAGAATTAAAATTGTAAATTAAAGATTTCGTGAAAATTTCTGGCTAACTGGGGCATTATAAAAGTCCCAGAAGAAGTAATAATTGCACTTTTGTAATATTAACATTGTAGTCCTGTGAAATGATTCTTTGTCAAGCATATTTCATTAGGTGCAGTGCTTCAGAATGTGTGTAAAATCAGCAAAATGTATTATGGGAACTGAACATAATAATATAAATGCCAATGATCGATATAACGGATTCATCTTTTCATAATAATGCATCTTAGAGTATAGATATACATTCCCTGACACATTTATAGCTGATTTTTTGCAATGCTGTTGACAAACGCCAAGGCCCCTGGGCCTTTTGCTTCAATTCCAAGTTATATTCCAATTCCTTTTTCTTCAATTCCCAAGTCAACTCCAATTCCTTTGATTTAAGAAAAGTCAATTACAATTTCTAAAAAGTCAATTCCTTTTCAATTCCACCCAAGATTAAGATATTTGATACACACAGAACTGTGGTATAATAACACTTGATATAAAATCGAATCCATTAATTTTATTTTTTTAACATAATTAGTTAAATATGCTACATATTTTCCACCTATTAAGTTGTACAATGTGGCTGCACAATATATATGGGTTTTTTATATATAACTATGGGTTGCGCAAAACGTGTATCAACGTGTAGCTTGCTGCACTCAACAAACACGATACGGCAGTATGTTGACATACTGTTGACTTAGTGTTTGTGCATCGTCTGCAACGCTGGCTGGACATTAATGCGTTGTTCCACCTGCCGTGTTTGCTGCAATAACTAGGCATATGCCTACCAGTGTGTCACAATCTTCTACACAAACCCAATATCAACACAGCGTTGGTTAGGCAATGAAGCGAGCTGGCTGAGATAAATTGGGTGTAACTTATGATATTCTCATATTTTTGCAAAACAAGTGATGACGACCTTGTTTGTGTTCATTTAACTTTAAAAGCTGGGCCGATGTCACCAGATACTTGTATTTAAACCAAAGTGTTTTCTGGTATTAACAAGTTCTGATGATAATCCAATGGCGTGGCACCTGAGCACTGATCTATTTATTACCACCTGAACAAAGAATATGTTTTACATCAGCATGATCAGAGGTGGGCAAGTGGTCGCCACAAGTGGCAACAGAAGCAACATATCTGTGATGTAAATATTTAAAAATGACCATTCAGAGCACCTAAAAGTGGCCAATTGTGGCGACAGGACTCATTTCGCCTGCCCACCCCTGTACATGTAAGGATCAATTTGAAAATGAAATTCTTTTCATTGTAGAATGTCCATTGAATGTCCATTAGTTAAGAAATATGATGTTGTATCTTTTTCTGATAGTACATGTACTGAAAATTTTGTAAAGTTGTTTACCTCAAAAGACATAGGCCTAAATGTGTTGAAAAATTTGTCAGAATACATAAAAATTGCCTTATTGCCAAGATATAGTCAGTTTCCTCCATATACGAGGTCACATGCAAATGATGCTGGATGAAAATTTACGCTTACTGAAATATTTTAGAATATCTAAATAATGATGATGGAAGTATTTTGTAAAATTTGGATTATGTATAGACTATAGTCTATTTATATTATCCCAATGTTGAGGTCACACTTTCTCACTATGATGGTCAGGTCCATAAATTGCATTGTGTGTTTGAAGTCAAGTATTTAAGTAGACTAGAGTTGCTGTATGTTGTTGGATGTATGATTTGTGTAGTAGGCCATGCTATTTGGAAAATTTGAATATTATTTATTGTCTAATTTTTTTTATGACATATTTTTTGTTTCTGAGGATATATATTTATAGCCTGTCATGTGTTGATCTAATAAACTATTTGTATAAGTATCTAAAATTGAAAACAGTCGTCATTGCTTTGCGTTCTGGAAGTTATGGGGGGGGGGTAGACGTCATCATCGTGATCATTAGCCCTGGTAGCAGTAGGCCTAGAACTGGACTTTTGATCTAGATCTATTATGGGACATTTATCCTGGGTATAGGCTGGGCGCAAAATCTGAGTTTATGTCTCCACTGATCATAAAATATAAAATCATCAGGTTGTCTGAAGTGACCAATCTGAGAGATTACCATGCTTCCAGTTAGCTCCGTCGGGTTTCACAAAACAATCCCACTTGCATGCGACTTTGGAATCTTTTGGCCATGTATCAGTGCTGCATTATTTTTAAATTTTAATAGCTCTCACACTGGCAATTGTGTTGTCTACCTTTGTTAAAAACAGGCTATTATGACATTTATTATTTGTTTCAGTTTCAATTGGCAGAAATCAACCACTTCGTTCAGACAAACCAAAGTGGAAAAGTGATGCTCCTTTGTCAGACACACAGCTCCGCAATAAACGGGATGAGTTTTGGGACACAGCTCCTGTTTTTGAAGGAAGAAAGGAGATTTGGGATGCTCTGAAAGCTGCAGCTGTTGCGATTGAAAGTGGAGATCATGAACTTGCACAGGCAATTGTGGATGGTGCCAGTATTACCCTACCACATGGTGAGTTTGAACCAAGCTTGCAATATTAAAATACACGAATTATCCAGAATTTGATGTCAAGGAAATTTTGTTACATTTGTCCTGTCCAACTTTTGATAGTTACATATCCAATTTCCTTATGTTAATAACAAATTCATGTGGCTGATTATTATGTGAATTAGGCCAGACTTTTTTATTATATGTTTTACAGCCTGAGAGCTGACACACACAACTATCCGTGGCCTATAAGACCGTCCTCACTTGTTTACTAGATGCCTAGGTCATCCCCAGAAAACCCTCTTACATTTGTCTGATCCACCCCCTCCAGAAAACCCTCTTACATTTGTCTGATCCACCCCCTCCAAAGGGTTGTACCTTTCAAGAGTCCGCAATTTCAAGATATATCTGAATTTAAATTTTTTTTAAATTTTGAATTGCAACATTGCACCCTGTCTTATTTCTGCCCGTAAAACATATACGGCTGTAATAAATAAAGTTTGGCTTTATAAGTTATATTGAATGACAATATTTTGTTCAATAAAGCGCACACTGAACTGCTATTTCTGCGGTCAAACAAAAGCTGTAAGAAGATATCCACAGAGCATCCTTTTTATATAATCCTTATTTTCGATCATGGATAACAACCATGTGATGTCTCTCAGTGTGAATATGTCAACACGCTATATAGACAACATACATATACACTGACACATTCATGTTTCCACAAGACAATTTTAATACAAAACACAATATATCTTTCAAAATTTTTTTTATAAAAAATATATATAGGTATGATAGTGGGAATCCCACTTAATAGTGCTAGCCTGGGTAGTGGCTTTGGGGATCTAATTATTAGGGACTCTCATAAGCCAGGTTTTTCAAGTGTTTTATTTTGTGAAAATTATGAAATCTTTATTCAAATATTGTAAAATATAAAATCTTGCTCTGATTAGCCACAGAGATTGGTGTTGTATTCCACAGTATCTAATTGCCAATAATTATAAGAGCTGGTTTTTTTATCACAACTACCTCATCTAAATGCCCATAAACATGTACCGGTAACAGCTTCATTTGGATACATTTATAATCAAACTCAAGTATCCTTGTTTTCGTTTTTGCACCTATATTTTTGTTTCCAACAAAATGGTACAGGTCTAAAGTCTAACCAGTTTTGAACCACAAACCATATATTTTACAAATTTAGTAATTCATGGTTGTGGTGTTGATTTTATGAAAACATTTCAGAAAGTTGAAATTCACATAGAGCTTTATAAACTACTTTCAGGAACACTGATGGACTGTTATGATGAATTGGGAAATAGATATCAACTACCCATTTATGTTTTGAGTTCCCCCTCAAACTTAATAGAAGACAAGAGTGAACCAACTGACACTGATGAAAACGTTCCAGCTTCTCCAGGCATTGAAGTCCCTATGAAATTCCGTCTCAGCACTGGCAAAGACACAAAGTTGTTGGTTAGAACATCAGACTCTGTACTGGCTGTGAAAAAACAAATATTTTCTGAACAAGGAGTAGACGTGTCTGTTCAAAAATGGTGTTATAGTGGACGTGTTCTAACTGACAAAATGCGAATTGAGGACATAAAAATTCCAAAAGGTCATGTGATCCAAGTGGTGGTCTTACCATCTATGAAATCTAGTGACAGTAGCTGATCCGGTCTTGTATTATATGTATTGTACTGCAGATATCTTGTGTATTTTGTCCTTTGAATTACTTTTATTTGAAACTATTTCATTTGAAGTGAAAAAAACGCTAACAACCCCACAGGCTGAATGTAAATGACATTGCAATATAAATATTCACTATCATTGTTTGATAGTAAATAGTTAAAATTTTATACCAGCCATTTAATTTTTTTTTTAACCTTTGTAAATGTAACTTTGAAAAAATGATTAACTTGTTGATGGATGTAACTTTTAGGAAATTTATTACCGGAAGCAACTTTGCAAAATGCTGTCTCCAAGACTGAACCCATAAAGGAGACAAAAATGATTATTATATATATTTATATTGCATTTTGTTTTTGTGTATTATCCAGAATGGTCTTCGTCAATGAAATTAACAAAGAAATATATCTGTGCTCAAAATATTTTTAAATGTTATATGTTATCAGTTTTTAAAGGCCTCCCAAATCTTTGTTTTAGCTGAAGTATATTTCTCTCTAGCTCCTAATATTGTTTTATGGCTGATGACCTTTATCAATTTAAATATTGGATAGCACAATTAAAATTTGTAAGTGTAAGCCACAGCTGATGGTTTTGTGCCACTGTAGATATTTTTTGTGAAAATTACCTTCACCCTACTTTCTTAATTATGTAGGCACTATGCCTTTTTTTCGAAATCAGCACCTTCAAAAGACCTCAAAATAGATGTTGGGAGGCCAGAAATTTATGTATGTCTATTTATTTATTATACCCCACTACACAGCTGAGGATTAATGTGGTTGGCTTGCTTGTACGTCCGTTCTTATGTCTAATCGTTCAGTCATGCAAATACTGTAGATCTAGTAATTTTTGCGTGTTTAGATTTTTGCGAATTTGTGATTTTGGGTTTTTTTGAGAAGTCTAGAATTTGTGAATTATCCATTTTGATGATATAATAATAATTTTCGCAAGATTTTTAATTACGCATTTGACCTTGCGAAAATTAAAACCTCACGAATATTATCAAATCTACAGTATGCTCGATATGGTATTATCAAGCATTTTTTTTCTTGTGAATCTAAATAAAAACTCATATGCTATTCCAGTTTTTGTAATTTGACATTTCTAGCTACTTTAACATGATGGTATTTTTATTTGGGTGGGGGGGTGGTGACTCAAATTATTTTAAAAAATATTTTGCTTTTAAAATATTTGCATTGGTCTCTGGATTTTCTTTAGCCTTTGGGCAGTGGCCAGCTCGTACGAGATATTTTTCATTTTTGCATTTAAAACTATTGCTGCTGCCTCTTAGAGCTGTTTTGAACCTAGGATGGGAGTGTACATGTGATTTAAAAACATGTATTTTTCATTTAAATTTATTGTATACATGTAGTAGTGTTTACAGATTTAAGAAAAATGGGATCACTTTTATAGTTGGTTGGGTTTAAAAAAAACTTTTCTTCATAAATTTGCAAAAATGTTTCACCCTGCATAACTTAGTAATCAAAATAATTTTAATTGAACATATTAGTACTTTGCATCTGTGTCAGTTTTAGGTAATTTACCTATATATTCATGCTTGTCAAGGCAAAAGAAACATACTTGTAACCAGCGATGCTAATCTTCCAGTGAAGCACTTTTTCCAGTTTATTACTGTTATACTTTGTAATAAAGATGTGTGAATATGTTATGGCTTTCGACTATAAAATAGTCGATTGCATTCTCAGATTTAATTTGTGCCGCATCGGAAAGGATGCTGGAACTCTTCAAACTAAAGTATTGTATCTGGCAAAGTGGTGACTTACACATCATACTACACAATGGCTAATTATGTCTACATGTACTTGATTATCGACAATGTACATTTTGCACAGCATCACCATTATTTAATCACTGACCAAGATATAATTATTCTTAAAAAATAAGTGTGTGCATTAAAAACAAGTCCTATTTACTATAGACTTGTCCACATGACAAATCGATCCGTATATTAACTCATTCAAGACGACACTCTCAGTATATACATGTCTCTGTGGACGGGACATTTTAAAAGATGTAATTTTCATGACATCACAAAACACAAGTTATCTGGGGCTCCGTCTTGAACCGTCGAAGGTATTATTTTCCCTATAGATATTTTACAATTACTATTATATTCAATACAATAGTAAATTCACACTACATTTAGTTTAGTATGATATATTCGGAACAATATGGACTAATGTTGTGACTTAACTATTTTTTGAGACTAGGTTTTTGTTTTTGTTGTTTTGTTCTACTTTAGATAAGAGATAAGCCTGTGATTTGCTTAAATCAGTGGCGGTTTATTTGATGGCTCATGATACTATATAGTGTTTTCTGCACATGTCAACTTTATGAAAAAAACGTCTCTGTCATGTTGAAAATATGTTATTTATGGTTCCAAGAATCAATAAGATGGTAGTAAATTGTACTAACTTTGGAACAAGTGTTTGAAACTAATGACATTTCGACTTGCTGCGGCAAACCTTGTTCACATACTGATGTCCCTGCGGTGAAATGGCTCAGACATCAGCGGGATGAACTTGTCGTAGATGGCGGTACAATTTCACAATTTTCAATGTTTTTCTTCCACAGGAAAGGTATTATATATCTACAGTACTGTACTTACTCCTTCTTCAATGTTCAGTTCTCAACTAAATTATACATGTACCTGCCTGGGTCTATCCCATATCCCGGGGCGTCATCCACATATTAAACTTAATAGATATGTGAAGCATATTGCACAATGTGATGCATTATATCACATCAGTTAACCTACAGTATGCTTGTTTTTCAAGCCTTTCTATAGCCATTAAGTGTGCGACTTTGCCCACCCTTTCTGTTGATAAAGATTATGCCACTATGTTTTGTTTCTCTGTTTTCGATCAGAAAAATTTCAAAATCTTATGCGGGAGGTCGAGAAAAACATTTGAGAAAAAACAAACATTAAACCTATTTTTAAAAAAGTTTATGAAGCGACAAAATAAAAAAACATGAGACAATTTTTTGGAAAAGTTAATGATGGCGATGAAAAAAACAAGCTAAAAAAATAGCGTTTTTTTTATCTCCTACAATAAACTTGTTTTTTTTTCTGAATGTTTTTTTATCTCCCGGAATTAACTGTTTTTTTCGGAAATCGGCAAAAATCCAATGCTATGCGCGCACTGGTCAGAAAAAATGCCTTAATCAAATGTGCGCGCTCATCTAAAACAAGAGAAAAAACATAGTGGCCTTAAATGAGGAACTGTATATAAATTAGTAACCATTGGCAGTGTACTGAATTTGCCAATTTGTAATATAATTTAAAATTCTTCAAATCCTATATTTATTGAAACACCTCACATGCAACTTTTAAAGAATGTTTAGGTTGTTAAAGCTTTTGTTACATAAAAAAATCAAACCAGGACTTGGCAAATCCCATATTGTGGAATGACTTGTGTTGTATTAGCTTATAAAGATTAATTGTCCATAAAACATTACAGATGAGCTTTCATTTGTGGAATGATATAAATTGTTTTGCTGCCTAATTGATAAAAACAATAACTCATTTTATTATGTCATGACCAAATGCATTGTGGTTGAACAGTCTCTTAAATTATTTGGCATTTAAATGTTATAAATGATTATCTATTGGTGCTTCTCCCTACATAATTTCAACATAGTCGTAAATGTCTCAGCCTCGTCCGTCCACAAAATGTTATAATATTTCTATGTCTATTTTCTTGAAGCAAACTTCTTCATTTTTTTATGTCATGTAGGCCTAACGCTTTTGTGTCATGCAATGAAGATTAATTATTTATTTATCTCGTTATTAATGTTGAGTAATTTAAATAATCTATTAATTTCATGATGTGCTGTCTTGCAATGTGAATCTTATTTTTAAAAGGAAATAAAATTCGCCACACCATAAATATGCAAATACTGTATATAGACTGCACTCGTATAGAGTTGAACAGGGTCGGGGGGGGTGGGGGGGGGGGGGGGACGCTAATATAGAGACGCTGGCTCAACATTGGGCTAGCAATATGATGCAGTTCCAACATTGTACCAGCGTTGTTCAGATGGCGCGTAAGGCCTACTTTGTACCACAATGAAATAATAGCTAACCAGATTTAGGCCTACTTTTCGTCTAATAATAATTTAATATTGCCTGATATATTTATGCGACATAGGGCCGGCCTACATACTGAGGGTCATATGGGCTAAAAAACGAATCGAGCGAACGGAGAATCCCCTGTTATTATGGTCCCGAACATCGAGGATTGCAGCTTATAAATAGTGTAAAAAACGAACCTAAAAAATCTATCTGTTTTGATCTATATTTAAATCATTTTCCCTTATAAAAAGATAATAGTGAGGTCACAAAATGGGTAAAACCAATTAATATAGGGGCCTAAAAAAAAACTACCTCAAACGTCGGCTAGTCATCCCTGTCTTCAAGAGAGACATGCTCAAAAGATCGACATAGGGCATACTTACTCGTCTAGGCTTAGTCTACGCCAATACGAAATGATCAAATCGTTACTTCAAAATAAAACACTCGCGGTTAGGGGGGGCAGTACCAGCGCTGGTACGTCCACCATTAGAATATGAAAATCTGATATATTCACCATATCTTAAAGGGGGTATCGAGAAATTAGAAGCAGTGCAACAAGAATTATTCCCACGCTTAAAGAACTACCGTATGAAGAGAGGCTGAAGGTCCTAAAGTTACCATCGCTCATAAAGATTTAAAAAGACTGACATGATATGATTGACATGTCAGAGTAAGATGGCTCTAACCTGCTTGAGGGGACAGTCACATAATTTCCTTGAGAATATTTCTTTTCACTTAAAACATTATATGCGACATATTTGTAATAAAAAGTTGCTTTTCATAATAAAAGGATGGTATACCCATAAACACTTCTTAAAGACGGACATAGTCTAATCAGCATTGAGACGGCAATGTCTCACAATTCACTGGCTTTATATTGTTTTACGGTATCTAAAACATTTTACATGGCATAGGCCCACCTGTGATAAAATTTGTTCACATAGGTCCTAAAGTTGCCATCGCTCATAGAGATTAATAAAGACAGATATATGATATGATCGACATGTCAATGTAAGACAGCTCCAGCCTGCTTGTCACATAATTCCCTTGAGAATAGATGTTTTCATCTAAAACATTATACGTGACATACTGGTAATTAAATGTGTCCTATCATAGCGAAAATATTGTATATACGTCACCCATAATGACTTCATGAGACGGACGTGGCCAAATTAGCATGCCAGAGTAAGACGGCTGCAACCTGCATGAGAGGGCAATGTCCCATAATTCCCTAGGTAGGCCTATAATATTTTCGTAAATGAAGCATTTCACGCGTCATAATTGTAATATTCCTTTAAAAGAACTAGAGGACTGAAGTCCTATATCATCCCCCGCCATAAATTAGGTTAGAGTTTTTCGCGGTCACAAATATTAAAAAAGTCTACTTGTGGTGGCCATTTTAAATTTCAGTAAAATCGCCTACACATTATTTCTGACTTCAATTTTTGAGTTTTTGCGCCCACAAAAAATTATGAAGTTCATGCATGGCGGCCATTTTGAATTTCTGTAAAACCCTGAAAAAATCACATGCACATCTCCATTTCGTGGGGAATATGATTTAAATAATTTACGACTTCAATTTTTTTGCGACCTCAAGAAAATTGATCCGTGGCGGCCATTTTGGATTTTAGCAAAACCTTGAAAAAATCACCTCCATATTGTGGGGAATGTGATTGTAAAATTTGAATAATTTCAGACTTTAAGTTCTATGTTTTTGCGCCCACAAAAAATTGTGGAGTTAATTTCGGGCGGCCATTTTGAATTTCGGTAGCATCTTTAAAAAATCAATGCCCATCCACATGTTGCTAGGAATGTGATGTTAAAATTAGAAAAAAAAAATTGGAGTTTTTGTCCCCCCCCCCCCCAAAAAAAAAATGAAGTTGGTCCGTGACGGTCATTTTGAATTCCAGTAAAACCTTAAAAATGTCACCTGCACATCTCCATATGGTGGGGAATGTGAATAATTTCAGACTTTTTGCGCCCACAATTTGACGTCGCGCGTGACCCGTGACCTTAGCAATACACTTTGACCCTCAGTGCTTTGACATGCCTCGCAATACCAAGCTGCCAGTACTGTATACGACACGTGACCTACTATGACCCAATGTTGTTTAAATGTTGGCCCGCCGTCTCCGACGTCGGCCCGGCATTAAAACAACATTGGGTCAACGTCTCGTGTTTACTGGGAAGTGCACCTGTCATTAATAGAAGGTCTAATACAGCAACGCTGACCAAATGTTGGGCCAGCGTCGTCGGCGGTGTGCCAGCATTGAAACAACGCTGGCTGCATGTGATTGTCCAGCGGTATGCGTGTTTGCCTGTAAAGGATGTATGGTCAGTCTGTCCCAGAGGCATACACAATACTCAGCTGACACAAGGAGACGTTGAGTCAATGTGCGTTCAACATTTGTCCACGATCTACGACGTTGGACAAACGTTAAGCCAACTTTGATTCAACGTCTTGTCTCTGCTGGCCTGCCAATACACATGTATGGGGCCTATATAATATGCCTATCAGCCACTTACTGCCCAACAAAACAAACATTCACTCGATGTGGCATTAATGTTGGGCGAGCTTCATAGACGATGCTCTAACATTAAAACCAGCAAAAAAACCCAATTCATTTGTGGTAAAAACTTAGGCCCAGGGCCTACTGGTGCCTACAGTCTGAGTACGTTCTAAAAACATTAAAAACACCCCTCAGGCAATGCATAGCCTAATCCTGCTATGCTTAATGAGTCTCATAGCCATATGCGAAGCCCCAGAAGTGACATTTAAATTAGGCTATTATTGTTTTCAATTCAACATCAAGTTATTAACTCACTAATTATATCGATAACTTTGCAATCTCAATATATCTAGGCTTATCGAGTTGTGAGTTCTATTATAGTGAGTTCTATTATAGTGAGTCTATTTAATGTTGTCCTGCAGTCTCACACTGTTATCACGCTGGTCTATCATTAAATCAACATTGGCTGAACGACTGTGGCAGTGGAAGTAGTTAATCTGTCTCCTGACTCAGTTATTTCAATCTGAACACTACACACTGCCATCACATCTGAGCAAATAGCAGTAGGCCTACTAGCATGCAATGTGCCTAGGCTACTAAATTGTTTGCTAGACACGTTCTTTTGTACCTTCCCCTACCTGTCATTGACTGGGGTATGTAACATATATGCCTATACCACCCAAACTGTCAGGTTAACCCTTTCCATGCCTTTCCCGGACCGGGTTCGGGAATTTTAATACTGACTACAATGCAAATCCCCGACCGTGTCCGGGCTAGTCTACAGTTAATTGGTTGTACCCCTGCATGCTGAACAGTCGCCAAATGAGGTTCGAGGCATCCAGCGTGCATCAAAACAGTATGGGCGTATACCACAGTGCCATCTGGTGACTGTTTGGCGGGTACCAACCGCTAAGTACCCTCTGGTTATGCCGTGTATGGGTATTTCGGTGGTGTGATTCACAAAAAAGTGGCGGTGTTGATGTTTTGGCGTGATTTAAAACAGTTGGCCTGTATCTGTATGTTCATTAATAGGAGTATCCCACCGATGACAATCACCAGATCACAATGCCATTAAAAACTAGGCGAGCAGCAGCTCAACAGTTCAACAGTGTATAATGCACTCTTATTCAGATCTATGTCGATTCATCCACTCTCTGCAGCAAACACAAGACGTTCAGTAGCGTATCCAGAAATAAATTAAAGGGGGTGCTAAGATTTCAAAGAAACCATTCAACAGCAGGGACCTATGGGGGTTTGCCTCCGCAAAATTTTGAAAAAAATTAACATCAAATAGTGCGATTTTGTGGTATCTTTGCTGTAAAACGAAGATATGAGATACTGGCTGAAATGGCAGTTTTAACTTAATGACAGATTAACCTAGCCTACTCTAGTCCAACTATTTAAGCTAGCACAACCACACGATGGAAAAAACACGTAAACATGATCATTAGCTCATTTAATAGCGAGTGCGAACTACTAGGCATAATAAATGAACTAGATAAAAATAAACAGCTGTCGATCCAATGTTGCTTTAATGTTTGGCCAGCGTAGCAGACGGTGGAGCAACAATAATATTAAATCAAACGTTGGGTCCCCCTCATTGTGATAATAATTATACAAACTTGTTTGTGGAATGCCGAGTATGCAATTATGTACGGCCTAATTATGCAAGAATCATCTATTAAAAGTGATAACATGTCATTGAAAAAAGTTGTGGACCATTTAAATGCTTACAACGTTTACTAATGATCACTTAAAATTCCTGAAATATTTATTTTTATTTCACCCTTATTAATTTGCCACCCTCCCCTGTGGCAGAATATTTTTTAATGCAAATGTTATATTCCAGTTCATCATCAGTTAGGCCTGTATCAGATATTTGTGTTAGTATGGGTTGTAGTTCCACATTTTTAAAACAACTTTACTGCCAATTTTCCATTCTTATACTTGATTTCGTCTCTGGTAAAAAATAACTGTTGAGTCCCAGCTGTGTCTGAATTATTTCGTGTCAGTGGCTGTACTGGAGGTCTATATATTGCACTGAGAAAATACAAAAAATTCAAATAGGCCCTAAAACAATTAAATTTTGGAAATTGAAAAAGCGACCCTGTTTTTCATCCATTTGTTCTCAAGAAGACATTTGTCTCAGAGATGATATCTCTTGAGAAATAAATTCGCTATCACCCAGGTGAAGGAATCATGGTAATTTAGGAATAATCTTTATCCCGTGATCCTTATTATTTTATTTTATGCAACGCCAAGTGCTTGAATGAGAGGGCAGCACGTCCAACTCTAATCTAAGCCGTTGTCCGTTTCAAGCGATCCCATAGCCTACTGTGGATTGTGCTTGTGGTGTGTTATAATTATCATAGGGTAGGATAGTCTATGGTAATTACTATCAATATTAGCATATCTACTTTGGAACAACGTTGTTTCAAGGTATTCTATGATAATTATTATCATGAATCTTAGCATATTTATTCTCCATAACGTTGTTTCAAGTTTCGCTCAACGTTTCAATTATTGGCCAAGACTAACACAAAATTGATATATTTTACTCCGTTTCTTTAAAAAAAATAAAAAATTATTGTTTGAAAAATATGTCTATCTCACACTAATTGAGGGTGGCCAGGAGAAAGAAAACCATTCGCAACAAATTCCTACTTTTAAGTGCTCTGAATGGTCAAATTTTAAAGATTTCCATTGTAAAGATTTGCTTCTGTCGCCACATAGGGGCTATGTGGCTATCATTTATTTGACTTCCTTTCAAAAACATGCAAAAATGGTACATTACCATTATTATTAATTGGGTATTTTTTTGGACATGTTATTACCTTTGGTTGACGGGAACAGGTCGATACGACCTCTACAATGCCTGTCAACCATATTAGTGAATTAAAAATATATAATAAAATAATATGACAGTGTAATATAAAACCGACTGCTCACTGGCTATAGGTGTTGCCATACTTATCATGTAAGGCAGCATCATAATGATATCCAGTGTTTAAAATAACAATGGTTTTGTGTACATGCTATTTAAAAATGTACATACATAGTATAGATTATACATTTTGCGATATACACATAAAATAAAATAACCGACAATTGTCTGTCATCTGTTTCCCGCACCAAAACCAGAGATAAAATAGCTACACTGTGCTCTACACAGTGTAGCAAAAAAGGACACTCTGGAAAGCGTAGAAACCTAAGTAAAACCTCTAAATCCTTTAGTTGTTTATCATATAAAAGGACAGACAACTAGGGTATGTGTAAAGGAAAAATAGTAAAAACCAATGACACTCTTAATTTTAACATGGGCCTACACACATCCCTAAATAAAAGTAATAACATAGTTGATTAGAGATCTTTGAAATTCAGCATAAGGACCCACCTCGTCTGGAAACAAAGGCGACTGAAAAATCACTAAACCTAAAAATAAAACAGAAAAAAACAAATAACAATTTGGAGGGGAACTGCCATCCATGCCATGTGGTAATAGTCTAAGTCAGATCATGACAAGCGTGATCTCGTAGAGTGATGTCGGTCTGCTCCGAACAGTATCAGAGACTGTCTCCGGCCTGAATTCGAGCCAGGCAGACAACACAATGCAACATTCGCAGATTATCGTTCATAGTTCGATCACTTAAGGTGCCATTTGTGCTAGATGTATATATTCAATACACTAGTATAAGTTATGCAGGGCGGTTTGTCAGCTGCCAACACATGAGTATCGACAACGGAGCCCTCCGTCCCTAGTCATGCGTTGCTGGAGCTCAAATAGCCGTCTCACAGCCGATTCAAATTGCACAGGTAGTTTCAGACACAAAATATTCCGCTATATTCGACAATTTACACAAGCACAAGCCAGGCTCCAGGTACATCGATTATTCACATCAAATAAGTTTACCATGGTGAGATATAATTCATTCAGTTTCTTCTTAAAAATCTTCAAGCTACTAGCACCTCGGATAACAAAAGGTAAAGTGTTCCATAAGCGAGCAGTGCGATAAAAATAAGTACATTGGAACTGAAGAGTCTTGCACAGAGGTTTTTTGAATAGAACACTCTGTTTTGCCCAGTTCATTGTCTAATCTGAGTCTTTAATCTGTTAATGGCGCCAATGATGCATCCCAGACACCAGCCCTTTAAATCGGAAGGGGTTTATATTTAGGTGTGGAGGGGGCTGTAACCAACATGTCGGACACTGGTGGATTAATTGTATATAAAATTAATGGTTACTACTATGGAAATTAAGGGGGTGCTCGAGCACCCTGAGCACCCCCCTGGATACGCCCCTGACGTTCAACAGATGCTGGGTTAATGTTGGCCCAACCTTTGCGATGTTGGACCAACATTAATCAAACATTGGTGCAAATTATACCGACGGCTGTGTCTGTTGCACGTCTCGTCGTTATATGATGTCTGATAGGCTATATCTGGTCACGTTGCACTATCTCTGGCTGCCGTGTAATTTTCACCTCAATGTGAGAAACAAACTTTATCAGTTTGCAGGCTCATTATTCAGCATTATTCAGCTTCTGACTCATATCACTGGCATGCCCTCTTGTTCTGAATATGTGTTATGAGAGCTTCCGAGTAGCGCAACGACTATGCCGAAATCTCGTCCCGCACGAATAATGAGAGATTGTGGAAATGCACGAATGAGTGGTAGTATGAATAATTACATTTATTAAATGTATCAATTATAAAGAAGATTTATTATTACTACTGCTGCACACTGTTGAAATGCATGCGGTATGCGGTAGACAATAGACAATAGTTTTATCTCATAAGATCTGCATAAATGTAGCCCCCCCCCCCGAAGGGGATATCACTCCTAACTGCCCCCCAAACAACTTGAGACACCTGCTGAAATGGTCATTGACCCTGAATGATTCAAATACAGTCATTATTACACCTAGCTCACACATAAAGCAAGTTGGAAGGCACAAAATTGATATTTTTTGTAATTTTTTTATCGAGTTTGACCCTCATATGACCTTGATATGACTTTTGCACGCCACCTCAGTATAGTGGAACTCCAACCCATGCTACCCTTTCCATACAGTCATATGTAAATTTGTTGCAATTCATGGCATAGCTGAAGTTCCACACTACTATATTTGGTCTTAGTCCTGGAGAAGGGGAATTTATCCGAAGGTGAAAATAAGGGGAATCCGAAGGGGCTAGGCCCCTATCACTCCTCGAATACTGTTATTACCCTAAAACTACTTAAGATACCTGCTGAAATAGTGCTTAGCCCTGTATGATTTAACTACAGTCATATATAACACTTCGCTCACGCATAAATCAAGTTGGAAGACATAAAATGGTATTTTTTGTATTTTTTATCGATATCGACCTTCATATGACCTTGACATGACCTCGGCATGACATTTGCCTTCAACCCCAGTAAAGTGCAACCCCGTCCCACCATACATTACAGCTACAAATATGAGAGTTCACTTTTAATGATGTTCGGTAGGCCTACTGATGAATCTTAATGGGTGTTTTTTAAGCCAAAATTACCATTATGCTAGAGTAGGCTAATTAGGCATTGTATAAATTGGCAGGGGCTAAATTATTAGGCATGGAAAGGGTTAATATAAAAAGTTTCTGTTTAATAGATCGGCTTTGAATAATGAACTGCACCACAGTCCCAGACCCTGGTCCCAGCCCAGGGTCACACAGGGAGTAGCTAGCTGTGAAACGCAGTGACGTCACTCGGTGAAAACAAAGTTATATAACACCCCCTCCCCCATACTTCATTCTGTAAAACGCAGTGACTTCACTCAGTGAGAACAAGGTTATATAAGAACCCTCCCTCATACTTCATTGTATTAGCCAGCTCGGTGAAAACAAAGGAGGTCGAGGTCATTGAGTTTCACAGATTTGACCTATTTCCATTAGGGTAGGCCTACCCGATTATCCCTAATAGACCGGATATAGGCCTACTAATAAACACAGAGACGCAGTTGGGGGGCGTATTTACACGTGCAACGCATGACCACCACCCCCCCCCCTCCCCCTCTCCGACTAAACATTGAAAACAACATTGAGCTGACGACAAACAGATACGAGATACAGGATAGTTACTGTCGGATTCAACACCTCATTTAGACCAATATATTTGTTGCTTAATTGTGAAACAGCTGCATCTTAGCTTTCCTTAAGACCAGGCCCGTTGGGGGGGGGGGGGTTCGAGAGGGTCGCACGACCCCCTCCCCCCCCCCCCCCGTGACCACAAAGCTGAAAATTTACCCCAACGACATCCTCCAAAATCCACCAAACTGCACCAATTTGTAGCTAAAAATCTAACAAAAATCCCAGGGGGCATGCCCCCAGACCCCCTTAACCTGCGTTTGAAATTTGCTCAACGCCAAATATAAATTCAAACAGTTTTTTTTACAGGGGGTCCAATTAACTTATTTCGAAAATACCCCAGCAATCCAAAATTCGACCCCCCCTTCAAAAATTTCTGGGCACGGGCCTGTTAAAACAATGACCCTGAAGCCCGGCACAAGCTCTACTTCAGTGCCGTCAGGCTCTAGTTTTTTTTAGTTGACCTCTGGTGGCCATTTTGAATTTTGGTAGCATCTTTAAAAAATCTCTTGCACGTCCCCATGTTGCTAGGAATGTCATGGTAAAATTTCAAAAAACATTTACCAGTAGTTTTTGCGTCCACAAGAAAACGTGACACCGGACAGAATCCTGACGCGACCAATATCCCCCTTCCCCTACGGAGAATTGAAAACCTTCGCGGAGAGTTAATTTTCAATTCTCCGTGGAAGGTTTTTTTATTCTCCGCGGAAGGTTTTCAATTATCCGCAGAAGGTTTTTAATTGTCCGTGGAAGATTTTTAATAACCCGCGGAAGGTTTTTAATTATCCACGGAAGGTTATAATTCTCCGCAGAAGGTTTTTAATTATCCGCGGAAGGTTATAATTCTCTGCGGAAGGTTTTTAATTGTCCGCAGAAGGTTTTTAATTATCTGCGGAAGGTTTTTAATTATCCGCGGAAGGTTTTTAATTGTCCGCGGAAGGTTTTCAATTATCTGCGGAAGGTTTTTAATTATTCTCGGAAGGTTTATTTACTTATGAGGGTGATGGCCAGCCATACATGAGAGGACAAAGTCCCATAATTTCCTTGGTATAATATTTTCTTACATAGAACACTTCACATGACATAACTGTAATATTCCTTTTTCCTTTACAACAAAAAGGTCTTGTATGTGACCAATAATTAGTTCATTAAGATGCATAAAGACAGACATGATATGATCGGCATGTCAGAGTAAAGACAGCTCCAACCTGTACATTTGTATGAGAGGGCAAAGTCCCTTAATTCTCATTAGATTACATTTTTTTTACCTAAATCATTTCACGTGATGTAAGCCACTTACTTGTAATAAAATGTTTTATATTAAAATAAAAAAATTATAAGTTGCTATGCCACTTATAATCACTTCATAATATATATTGTTCTACGTCACATATTTGTAATAACATGCTTCATATCATAGTAGGCCTAAAACAACATAGTCAGACATAATCTAATAGCCGCTTACTGTATCTTTTCGGTGATAGCCATTCCACCCCCTCCCCATTCTGTGACCATAGCAATCTCTCCCTGTCGGTCTCGTGGGTGGGGCGCTGGTGACAGCATACCCCTCCCATGCTAAAGCAAAACTGCATAGGCCGCTAGCCTTATGACTGAAACTGATAAAATTATGTTTCAAATCTTTAATCGATGCAAATTTTACTCTGTTGAAGATTTGAATCCCGTGATTCAATCGCGTTACAACTTAAAGTGAGTGAAAATTCCAAATGAAGAGCCGGTCACAGAGTTGAAGCTGTAGACCACTCTATTAACGTGTCTGCTTTTAGTTGTACCGTACCCCAGTTGCTTGTACAAATCTTGTAATCAGCTTGTTATCAGCGTGGTGCCTTCTGGGTACAAATGTGTCCCGCTTTTCATACACAGTTGACTCCATTAACTCCATTACTCCATTAACTTTTAATTTAGTTTTCAATGTGGATGTTGTCTAAACTTGAATGAACTTATAAAAAATCAGTTCAAACTGTATCTGTTCATTAATAGGTAAACCTCCATGAGGATTATTCACACCGATGACACAGACATAGACGCGGCAGCAGCACGTACAGCAATGAACGGGTAGGGCCTAAGTCAGGGCCTAAGTTAAAAATTGCAACCAAGCGAACACGGGAGACGTTGATCCAGTGTTGTTGCTTTAATGTTGGGGTCGCCAGCGTCGCAGACGGAGGACAACGTTAGATCAAAATATTTTTTCTGACAAAGCCGTAGAGGTCTAGATGCTGCCATACAAAGTCAAAAGGCAGCGCGCATCGCTTACTTTACAAGTAAGCAGATACTGCCTTTTGGCTTTGCAGGGCAGTATGGACCTTCTCAGCAGTGTTGTTTTAATGTTGGCGTACATTATGCGACGCAGGATTGGCAAATTTAACATCTCGTGTTCTTCAGTTAACATTAAAAAATAACTTTATATAACTAGAAAGTTATTGGTATGGGCAAGGAACCTATAGGGGAGGAAGTCCCACTCCATTCCCAGCCGTTGAGCTGGCAAATGATCAAACAAAATCGCTATCCTCACGAGCTTGGGATCTTACTATAAGCCATGTAGATTTTATGTTGTCCCTCACTGTTGAGCGTGACGGCGAGATCACTGCGGTCGCTGCTGTTGATGCCCCCCTTCCCACTCCAGCCACAACATCTGATCCCACGCTGCCTTCAAGTAAATATTTTGGTATCACCCCCACACTTGCGCAAACGTGATTACTACGTCATAAAGAGGGGGATCCATGCGCAGTTTCTATATTTAGATACCACGTGTGTATGCCCTTCCCGGATTTAAAAAAATCGGGATAGGGCCGACGAAGGTAGACTATTCCCGTTAAAGTTATGTAAGTGTTCTCACCAAAATATTGCCTTATTAAGAAGAAATACTATTTTAACCGAGGACCTTGCCGAGAAGCTTTCCTGATATAAATATAGCATTTTATTAGTGTTAGAACTTGAAAAATAGGTCTGGCCGGCGGGGGTTCTCGTATCTAACAGATATCACCTCAGCATCTGGCTGGTACAGGGGGCTAGCTGGTAGGCTACGGGGGCTGGCGGTATTCAGTGGGGAAGTTTATCTCGTCAATTATTGCCCACAAATATTGCGACTTTGATCTCTAGGAATATTCATACTACATATCATGTACATATAATCGACCACTGGTGATAGACCAGTCTTATTAGTTTGTCGACTCGACAAACTTTTAAGCTGGTTTTCCACACAAACGTCTGTCGTTAACTTCCGGTACTATGTGTTCTATCTGTGCAATGTCAGAAGGCAATATCTGCTCCCTGGTATACTAGGCATTTACTGCTTTTTAACTGGCGTCCCGTCTCTTCCTGCCATAGCGCTGCCAAAAGGCCATATTTGTTCACTTGTAAATCAAGTAGGCCTATATACTTCCTTTCCGCTGATGTCACTGCCTCCTTTTGGCTTGCACTGACCCAATGCTGGTTAAATGTTGTACCATCATCTATGACACTCTTCCAACATTGAACCAACATTGTGTCAAGATATTGAGTTGCCAGTGTTCCCTGCAAAAATGAGACCTTTAGCCAATGCTGTTTTACAGCTGAGCCATGGTCGAGTTTGCTGATCAGCTGTGACCACAACCCAGCAGACACAAGGCATTGACCCAATGTTGTTCTAATGCTGGCCCGCCGTTTTCGACGTCGGCACAACCCTAAAACAACATTGGGTCAATGCCTCGTGATAGCTGGGTAGGTGTTCATGAATGCCAGCAGTCTGTCGCAGGAGGGCTAGCCACCTTCCCCCACCCCTCTCTGCCTCACTTGACACAACAGTGTTGTGTTACGCAATATAACAATTAAGTCTTGGCTAAGATATTTATCTCCAAAAATTGCAAATTTTGTATTATTAAAATTAGATTTTTGGACTCGGCGGTAAAAGGCATTGCACATTGATATAATTTATACACTTCTGGTGTGAAAAATGACCGAATAATGTAATTTATTGCAATGCCCGATCATGTGGTAAGTTAACCCTTTCATTACGACCATCTGACATGAAAAGGGGACAAAGTATGGTGAATTATACATTTTTATTTAATCAGTTTATTTAGCCTGAGTTTGTGTCCTATTTAGGGGGAATAGGGGTGCTGTGTGTGAGAAACGGTTGACATTTCTGTAAACCAGTCCTTGTGAATATGTCCAATATAACGTTTGGGGTCCCTAGATTAGGTAGGCCTACTTTCGTCTTTAAGAAGTGTTCAGATAAGATATATGTTGATGATTAAATATAGTGATTAGACCGTACAGGGTTTTGATTGGAATAATATTGGCCAAGCGTCGCAGACAGTGGCCCAGCATTACATCAGCATTGGGCCAATGTATCGTGTTTCTGGCGCCTGATGTAAAGAATACCCAGTGCCTGACTTATAAAGAGTAGGCCTAATTGTGGGATTCCAACAAAAAATAAAAATGGCCCAACATCTGCGCCACACTTTGAGCAATATCTTTGTTTTTGACGCAACAAGTTAATGTTAGTGGGTCATAGGATTTTTGAAGATAAGGCCCTGCCTGCTGAATTAAAGGGACTGGCTCAGGCTAAAATCATAAAAAAAATCAGTGATTCTATTTTGGCTTATTAATATGACCATATAATGTAAACATGTCCATAGAATAGAACTGCAAAAGTTTTTTTAATTTTTGTGCTGTGCATTTACCGGTTAGGCTAGATATAGAGACGAAATTCCCGTATTTCTTATTTTTGACATGGTAGTGCCGCCAATAGATGCCCATTATGGCCCACACTGTCAAATTGTGAGCTGTGTATCGCTGTATTAGTTTCAGTATTAGTATTCAGCGTTGTTAGAACAGAGTCAAGGTTCGGCATCCCATGATCCAAAACATAGGCCTATATGCTTACCAATACAATTTAAATGAAATATGGCGGAAAACGAGCTACTGAAACCAAAATGTAGTTGAAATGTTGCTGATTCCAACGAAATATTGGACTGTCACCTGTAACTTGACTGTAACCTCGCCACAAGGTAACCTCGCCACAGGTAATCTCGCCACAGTTTTGGTAACCTCGACACAGAAGGCTGAGTAACCTCGCCACAGCTTTGGTAACCTCGCCACATGGGGCTAAGTAACCTCGCCACAACTTCGCCACACTTGTTGTATCCGCATTTACCAATGTATTTTCAAAGGGGAATCTCTACCTTGAACGTGGTGTAGATGTCTATATAGACTTAGACTATATGTGCCATTAAAATCAAAAGCAAAAAAAATTCTAAAAAAATGAACCAATATATAACGAATAAGAATAGGCCTACAAATTTATTTTGTACAGCATATATTGTAGAAAATTTGTTCATTGTGACTAATGATAATAATATACCTTTAAACCGCTGAATTAAATAATTTAAATTTTCACATACTTGGAGTTGTGTCTCACTACCTTGACCCACAACTTTAAGTGAGAGGAAACAATTCGTATTTGATTAATCTGTAATTTAAGACTAAGCAATTTACAAATTTTGATGTTTAAATGGCTAATAAAACGGATTCAAGCGACTACAGTCGCGCTTAGCGGTTTAAGGTGAATAGGTGTAGGTCTAGCGGCATCAACAGAGGAAGTTGATGGCACTGCCCAAAGAAGAGATCCGACAGCACCCGAGAAAGACAATGAGTAACGTTAGCACTTAAGCTATGTGATCGACTCCAATAACACTCGATATTGTTGACGCAATTGATTGCCACAAGTGATATTAACTCATGTGAGTGCGTGGTGACGTGAAGTCGATTGGGCCTACTTGCAAACGCTGGATGTTAAACCATTTTTTCTTCTTCCGGTTTTAATAATAGCATAACCGCCAATATGAATCTTTGATATTTCTATCAACATGAACACCTGATGAACGTTTAATATAGAATATGAGGTGATATGAATGACCCTTAAGTGTTTTATTTGTTGTTGGGAAAATGCCCCCCTTTTGAAATAATAATGGGTCACATGCCCCATCGTCTAAGGCTAATGCCCCCCCCCCTCCCTCCGAAAAATATCATGGGCCCCTTGGCCTCCTTTTTCCAATTTATAAATCGGGCACTGAATATGTGATAGTACCAATCTCATACATATAATTTTAACTATTTATATTGCCGTATATTAACCGTCTGCGTCCCTATGTTTGGGCTATATTCAAGTTAAACTGAACGTAGATTTTAACCTAACTCTATGCTAAAAACACAAATAGTAGGCCTAATTTATGTTCTTGTATTGTGGACCCTATCGATGGAAGCTGATATTCAACATCACATTGTAATAAAGGCCTAAATATCACGCTAATAGGGATCTAATTAGAAGTTACTAAAATGTGTGGTATCAATTAAGCCATAACTTTATTTTGATTTGAATTTACAAATAGTAATATTATTAATAAATGATGTTCCTTTAATGCTGGGTGAACGATGTAGAAGGCGGCACAACAATAAACTAAATATCCAGTTATCCCTGGTTTAATGCTAGTCCACCGTCTGCACTGCTGGCCCAACATTAAACTAACATTAAGTCGATGTAGCTTCTGTGGAAAGTATAGCGTAGGCTATAATTATAGTCAGTGTAATATATTATGAGATTATGCTTTGTACGCATCAACGTTGACTACTACAATGAGGCAATACCGCTGGAGTACAATCACACGTGTCTTGCCATAGAGTTAACTCTATATTTGGTCTGGCCAAACTTCTGAAATTCGAAACCTTTGAGTGTTGATCCACTGTTCGCCGTATCGTATTTTCTGGGATGCACCTAAAAGTATGCATACTTTAGAAGTGGATATATGTATATTAAAAACATGCCTCGAAGTAATAATATGTAGGGCTATAAAGTGTCTATAAAGCAGCTGGGCTAAAAGTGTTTTTTTAATGACACAGCATCATAGTTGAATTCACGCTTCCCATTCGTTGATTGTTTTCTACCAATTACTGGCCAACCGTCAATGATGAAGACGAGGACCAGCCGTGCAATTTTAATTATAAAACTTTAAAATATATATTTTAAAGAACAGGGAACACTATTATGGCAGAACCAGAGTAAAAACATACCTGTCAATTATAACAGGTGAGGGATAGCAGTGACATGACCAATATATATTATGCACATTTAATATGTTGTGCAGAATAAAATTGGAAAAATGTTGGGCAGCGCCCCTGACGGTGAACCAATATTAAATCCACAGGTAATGTGTTTGTATATATGTAATAACATTACCGAAGGGCGGGGGGGGGGTCCTGGTGCCTGCTAGTAAGGTCAGAGATCGGGTTCGTCTCCTGCTCTGGCATTCAAGTTTCAAAGAAACAAAATGTTTCCTCCCTGTTCATTTGTAAATATTGAATATTGTGGGCAGCCTCCGTGACCGAGAGTTAGTGTGCTCGGCCGTAGACCAACAGGGCTCAATTTCGAATCCTGTGTCTGGAGGGCAGTGACACCTCATTCATCTCACCATCCTCAGGTTCTCCTTACCCAGTTTAGCCTATATGTGTACAAATGTGGTGTAGAACCCCATTTATTTCATTTCATAGCATTTGATACAGCCAACTAACACCTGACTCAACGTTGGCCTGACAACATTACAGCAACATTTCAGCAAAGATCGTGTGAGTTGAGAAAGCCTTCATGGGTCTTTATCCTTAGGTCTACTGTGTGTATTGTGATTTCCATAATTGGCATTGCGTAAGAGGGTGCAGTGAAAGTGCATCACGTCCACATGTGATAATGATGGATTAGGGCTACTGTATATTTCATGGCTGAGTAAGAAACATTAAAAGCTGATAATTTACAACTTTGTTAGGCCTATTTTAGACAAAAGAATTAAAATTGAAAATTAAAGATTTCGTGAAAATTTCTGGCCAACTGGGGCATTATAAAAGTCCCAGAAGAAGTAATAATTGCACTTTTGTAATATTAACATTGTAGTCCTGTGAAATGATTCTTTGTCAAGCATATTTCATTAGGTGCAGTGCTTCAGAACGTGTGTAAAATCAGCAAAATGTATTATGAGAACCGAACATAATAATATAAATGCCAATGATCGATATAAAGAATATACATCTTTTCATGATAATGCATCTTAGAGTATAGATATACATTCCCTGACACATTTATAGCTGATTTTTTGCAATGCTGTTGACAAACGCCAAGGTCCCTGGGCCTCTTGTTTTACCAATATTATTATTACAAGGCATCCACTGATGTTGAGAAGTCAAATTTTTGGTATTTTCCATTACTTTTCCGTGTCATTTATATTATTTATGTGTTAAATACCAACCCCTTTAAGCAGTATTAAATACATGTATAAAATGTCCATCGAGTAGGAATGTGTTCATAGAATTTAATGATACATGTTTTTTTAACGATTACCATTAAGAATATTTATTATATAATTCTCTGCATTTTCTGCCGGTATGGAAAACTGTAAGCATTTTTCATATTTGATCTGTTCTCACAGTCTGTGGACATCCTGCCTTATAATGCTGCTGGTTTACTAGCCAATTGAATAGGATTTCATGAATTTTTTTAATTTATTGTTCTATTGAGTTTTTAAAGGGACATGCTCAGGTCTAAAATCATAAAAATATCGGTGATTTTATATTAGCTTAATAATATGACCATATGATGTAAACATGTCCATAGACTAGAACTGCAAAAGTGTTTTAATTTTTGTGCTGCGCATTCACCAGTTAGGCTAGATATAGAGACGAAATTCCTGTATTTCTTCTTTTTGACATGGTTGTCAATAATGTTTCTTCCCCGCTCATTCATAAAGATCAAATATTGCGGGGAGCTTCCGTGACCGAGAGGTAGAGTGCTCGGCCTCCGACAGCCAGGGCTCGTATTTCGAATTATGTGTCAGGAGGGCAGTGCCATCTCATTTATCTCGCCATCCTCAGAAGGTTCTCCTAGCCTACATGTGCACAAAAGTGGCCTAAAACCCCATTCCTTTCATTTCATTTTTTGTATTTGACCGTTATGTAGGCCATGATAGGCCTGTGTAAATGTGTAATGTCTTATAACTTCGCGAGTTTACAAGCTATCATAATATAATTTACATTATTGTCTTCAGTATTAAATAAGCTTTCTGATGATATTTCTTACATATCCGTAAGACCAAAATTTATAAAGTTTTTGCACTGCTATGATTATCACACCTAGCTAGCACACTTACAAGTGTTAATTCCGGATGGGGTGTAAAATCAATTAGGCCTAGCGGCAAACGCCACTGAAACGGGATCAACAAAGTCTTTGTTCGCGTCAATCACATCGGGACTGCGTAAAAACGTGAGTGAGACTTCCTTCCCTATCGAGATTCCTTGGTCTGGGTAACTAGTGCTCTTCTGGTTTAACAGCGCCACATAGGTTTAGTGTTAAATAGGAAATGAATGATGCGTTGACTTGGGAGGCATCTGTGGGTGGAGTCCGCTCAGACCTGCAATGCCCGCTCATGCAGGTCTGCCCGCTCGAAAAGTCTGCCCTGTGAGGAAGGCTGCAGGTAAACGTCACTCAAAAGCGGGACGGCCCTTCAGTCGGCCTATATGACTGCCCCAAATTATCCAGATTTTGTGCATGAGATTGGTTGAGATGACTTTCTCGACCAATGATGTGCCTGAGATCTAGTTCAGCCACATTGACACTGCACATTGACACTGCACTGCATCAATGTCACGTACACGTCCAGAGATGTGAGTGACCTGGATATTGTGTGTGTGATTAGTCACCTTGTCCAATGGTGTGCCTGCGATTTAGATCAGCCGTTTTTTGAATGTATTCCACTACAATTGTGGCCAAGGCGTTAAGACCAAGAGTTAGATTTTCAAAGGCAATTATATGATTGCAAAATAATGTATCAATTTCATAATATAGTTGCTTTGAAGAGTAGAATATCTGCTAGCTTCCTCGATTTTCAAACTCTCATTGTGGCAGTTTCTAAAGATTATATTGGACAAGTTTGATCCCAAGGTAGGCATTGTAAATGAAATGAATCGGGCTTTAGGCCACCTTCGTGCACATATAGGCTAAACTGGGCCAGGAGAACCTCCTGAGGATGGTGAGATGAATGAGATGACACTGTCCTCCAGACACAGGACTCGAAATTCGAGCCCTGGCGGTCTGAGGCCGAGCACGCTACCTCTTGGTCACGAAGGCTCCCCACAATACTGAGTCTTACACGTGGATGGGGAAGAAACATTTTAGTTTCTTTAAAACTGCCAAGACCGGGAACCGAACCCCAAACTCTAGCGTGACAGGCAGCGGTGCTAACCACTACCCTAGGGCCCCCACCCAAGGTAGGCATTGTTCTCAGTAAAATATATGGGCTATCTACAAGGTATAAACCAATAGCTCAACACACAGCTCAAAAACTGGAGACGCTGTGGTAAAATTGACGAAGGAAATCCTAAATACAGAAATTTATGCTTATTCATAGACAGAAAATTTGATGTAAGGGTAATGTGTTTTTTGCGAAGATGTGAGTGATAGTCATTTGGGACACACGGTAAATGGACACGAAAAAACAGTCAGAATCCGTTTTGTGAACCATATTAAAACTTAATTGGAATGAGTTCCAATAATGTAAAAACGGTATTATGTTTTAAAAAATGCTTCAAAGGTTGTTTGACATATATGGCCTATTGAAGCTGGGTAGGTCAGGCTTAGCATTAAATGCAAGGGTTGGAAGATAGAAGTAGTAGTAGTAAATCATTGCTTTACGTCCCTTTTCGGCACAAATGGTCTTTTAAGTGACATTGTAATACGATAAAAACGTTGTAGTCAATTGATGAGATGAATGATGTACAGATGATGATGTGAGGGTGGGGGTGATAGGGCATGGTGGGTTATTGAGAGCGTTCTCCTTCGCTCGCCCGATAAGGGGTTCTGGCCATGTCTAGAGGATCTACCCCCAGACATGTCTAGACGGGCGGAGACTTGAGTTTCGCTGTGCAATTTGATGCTGAAACACCGTGGCATTTCGCGCAGCTCCGCTATCCTCGGGTCGGATAGTCCCCAGAGTGACAATAGGAAGGATAACTCCCTCTGGGTAACTCCATTCATCCCACGTGAGAGACCTAATGTCAAACACGCTATTGCCGGTTATTTAAGTCTACCACAACCTACATCAGCGCCAGCACTGATGCGGGTGCTGCATTGGCTCCGCTGTTGAGCAGAGAAACCAGGGTACGCCAGTGGCAATCCGCCTGAAGATTATGGCCAGATACGAGGAGGCTGCAGCTGCCCTTGGATGATTGCTGTAAACTAGTGCTCCCGTACAATGCCGTACACAGCATCCAACAGACGAAACAGATCCCTAATGACCCTCCCCGGATGGGGGCGAAAAATACTACTACTAGCAATCATCCCCACAGTACCCCGGGTTGGAAGATAGCCTGGGAGGGGGTTGGTTTTGCTATAACACTGGGAAATGTCTGTCACTGGAAAAAAGTGGTTTTATTCTGACATCAAAGCAATGATCTCTATATCATATCACAGTAAAAAATGGAGTGTTTTTAAAGCAATGAGCTCTTTATCTTTCCATTTCTAGAATTGGTGGCAACACGGCAGACACCAACACGTATGGTTTGCTAAAGGTGACAGCTCAAATGATGGTGGTTTTATGTTCAATGCTCAAGACAGCATAGTAATCAAAGGGGTTTGTCCTTGCCTTTCCTAAAGGTAAAGCTGCCTGCTTGGAAAGTCGGGATATCACAGGTTCCAGTCCAACTCTGGTCTTCAAGTTTCAGTTTCAATTTCGAATACTGTGTCTGGGGGCAGTGACATCTCATCATCCTCTGGGGGTTCCCCCGGACCAGTTTAGCCTATATATGTGCACAAAAAAGGCCTAAAACCCATTTATTTCCCCTTCCTCTGGCGGCTGGTAGCTCAATAGCTCTTTTTTTATGGTTCTGCAGCCCTGGTTCCTTATCTCCTGGAGAAATATCCTTGTTTCTCCCTTGTGAATGGCGGCTTTGTTGCGTGGAATTAAAGTCTCACGAAAATTCTTATTATAATTATATAATAATGCTAGCTCCAATGTGGCTCGAAGGGTTCAGCCACAGATTTCAACTAAATCAAACATGTGAAACATTCTTTGGACAGTCACATCTAAGCCTTTGCCACGATTTATCAGGTGAACAATAGGTTTATTAGAATCAGTAACATTTCAGCTACTGCTACCTACGCATGCTGAGCTCATTTTCAGCAGTAATTAAAAGTTATGAGCATTTGCATTTCCCGGCCCTTGGGCCCGAAATCAGTCACCTTCATGTTGAGAAATGTTTATTTTTCTGGGTAAAATGAATTCAGCAATCCATTCACGATGTGGGCTCGTCTATGACCATAATAACCCTATCTATCATATGGAAAATAACTGATAGGTCTACTACATAAGTGAGAATTTTAACAACACCTAGGAAAACCAAACAAAAATAATCTATAACTAAGCCAACAGAACAAATCATCGATGTATATGTAGCGATCATATAAATCAGTGATGGAACCGTTTTGCTAATATAGGCCTACACCAGCAAGAATACATAAAGACATCTTGTAATCAGTCATCAGGTAATGCCCATTGCTGCAGCTGAAGTAACACCTGGACACTCAACATTACAGAATCGTTTCAACAAAGGTCAGTGTAAGTTGAGAAAGCCTTCGTGGGTCTTTATCCTTATATTAGGCCCCGGGGGCAGCTCCCTATAAAGCTGGCGACCTGAAGATGAGATGAGAAAACCACCCCTAAACATTGCAAGTGAAATTGAAAAAATGACCCCTAAACACTGCAAGTTCACTTGAAAAAGGGCCCTTTTTACTTGCTATTGAGTCTCTTTAAAAATACCCCTTACTGGAGGTTTTATGTCATTTTAACCCCCTAAAAACGTAATGCACGTTACACGCGTTTTTCACGAAAAACAACCCTAATTAGACCAGACATGGCTGGGGGTAAGGTGTCACCCAGAATGGGAGTTTAGGCCACTATCATTTTCACATAGCTGGACTATTCAGGGGCCAGAATCAACCTGTTGATCAGGTAACTGCCGCTGCTTTACTGAAATATGGTCAAAAATGTACATGACTTATGCGCATTTTTTTCCGATTTGGATGTAACATATTTTCTGTCCGATCTTTGACAAATGTACCAGAGAGCTTTAAGTTGGTATTTTAACCCCTAATTTGACCTATTTTTTAAGATACTTTTCTCTTAGCCGATTTGTGTATGGTATATATGTTTATTTTTGATTTAAACATGTTCTAGAACTATTGTGGACTTAAAATAAGCCCATTTGGAATAAAAATAATGAGTTATGTAGACATATTACACACTTTTTGGTTAGACATAAAAAATTTGCTCGCTTTTCTTCAAGCTCCGGAAAATTGACAGTATCTCATATTTTTGCCCCACTGAGTAGTCAAATTTTGAGCTATATCAATATATGTAATATCAAGAATATATAATAACATAACTGCTATTATATATTCTTGACACAATGTAATTGTCATTTGTATTTTACAATGCGGCTACAATTAGAAATTTTACGGTACTACACACTTTTTTGGTTGGACGTAAAATTTGAACACTACAACAAAGCGCTATGTTTATATTTTATCCCTCCATTTGAACAATTTACAACGATATTTTTTAGTGAATACCAGCAGGACTTCTCGCTCATCTTTATATGGTATACATTTTTTTTATTACTCTCTGTAGCCAGAGAAATGATCTTGACCACTGAAGAAGTGATCACAGCCTTTTAAAAGTTATCTCAGCAACTACAAAATAATCTTGACCACTGAGGAAGTGATTACCATCACTTGAAAAGTTATCTCAGCCACTACAAAAGTGATCTTGGCCACTGATGAAGAAGTGATCACAGCAACTTGAATGTTATCTCAGCCACTACAAAAGTGATCTTGGCCATTGAAGAATTGAGCACAACCACTTTAAAAGTTATTTCAGCAACTACAAAAGTGACCTTTGCCATTGAAGAAGTGATCACAGCGACTTCAAAAGTTATCTCAGCCGCTACAAAAGTGATTTTGGCCACTGCATAATTGATCACAGCCACTTTGAACATTATCTAAGCCATTACAAAAGGGATCTTGACCACTGAATAAGTAATCACAGCCACTTTAAATGTTATCTCAGCCACTTCAAAACTGATCTTGGCCACAGAAGTGATCTCAGCCACTTCAATGGTTATATCAGTCATTACAAAGGAGATCTTGGCCACAAACAAACTGGTGTCAGCCACTGAAAAATTATCTAAGCCACTACAAAGTGATATTGGCCACTGAAGAAGTGATCACAGCCACTTTAAAAAATATATAAACCACTACAAAAGTGATCTTGACCACTGAATAAGTGCTCACAGTCACTTTAAATGTTATCTCAGTCACTTCAAAAGTGATCTTGGCCACAGAAGAAGTGATCACAGCCACTTTAAAGGTTATCTCAGTCATCACAAAGGAGATATTGGCCACAAACAAACTGGTGTCAGCCACTGAAACAATTATCTAAGCCACTGTAAAGTGATCTTGGTCTCTTAACAAGAGGCCCAGGGGCCTTGACGTTTGTCAACAGCATTGCAAAAAATCAGCTATAAATGTGTCAGGGAATGTACTGCATTATCCCTAATAAACGCACTGCCCCTAATAAACGCGCCCCGTTTTTCATGTACCCCGTATATCTAGTCAGCTGGCTTGAAAAAATCTAGCGTGTAGCTGTGTCAACATGGTTGAGCCAAGGTCAGTGTGTTGTGGGCGTGGGTGTAAACGCGGTATGCTACTGTTACATGTAGCCTAGTTTTTGTACATATGTACATGTTGTTTTAACACTGGACCAACGTCGTACAGGTAGACCAGCATTGAATAACACCTGTGTGTGTTGGGTAATTCATCGTTGAGTTGTGTCAGAATAACGACAGGATGTCAGGTTTGCTTACAACAAAAGTAATAACTGTCCATTGCACTAGCTCAGTGATCATTGAGTCAGACAGATTTACAAGCGCCCCTGTTAAAGTCCAGGGGCGCGTTTTTGGTACGTTATTTTCCAGATTTCTCGTGATTTAATTCCTGCCGCTTACGGAAATGAAAAAAACTTGTTGACTTTCCTCGTTTGACTGCCTCTTCAACATGTATAGGCAGGATACGAGCACTCGGACCCACTCGTTTAATCTCAAGATCCTCATATGCAAATGAGCTATATCTGAGCGAGGGTGATGTTGAAACAGGCCCCTGGCGTATTAATGCGACGCCAATGTATAGGGCCTACCGGTAGGCTTAATGCTAAGTAAGATTTGAAGCCTCTAATGATACGAAAAACGTCTGCCCCTGTTTATCGTGCTACGTCATGTTTTGGCCGTCAGCAGTTGGCGTTCATTGGTCATCCAAATATAGTAAATGCTACAAAGGTATTTTAAGGCTATAACTCATCATAACAAGTATCTTATAGCTATATATGTCGTGAGTGGTATGTTGATATTTGACGTAGACTTTAAAGGTCACCCAAGGTCAACAGTTAAGACCCTCAAGGTGGTTCCACATCTGGAAATGTTTATTAAACCCCTAAGATGTTATGTGGAAAATGTCATGCTTTTATGAACTTTTGCACAATCCTTTTGATATCTGAGCTTAACAGCTCTACTAATATGTGAGGTATGGATCTTGCTCTACTATAGTAGCGCCGAGACATAGGACTTGATACGTGCTTAACCCCAAACAATCCAACCATGGCATTGGCCCATTAATACTGCTGCTGCTTTGAACCAATGTTATAGCCCACATGTATACATGATGTCCCTGCAGAGATGATACACCACCATTTGATAAATGGCGGGCTGAGGTCGGCAAGAGTAGATGACGTCATCAGGCCGGGGACGGTCTGCTGTGGCAGACATTCTGAGGCCTACACACTGTGTGAAATTAGACGTAAATTTAATCAGTTAGGCCTACGTCTTTTTAAAGCATTCATACAGTATGTTGCAGACACATTTCTATTATTCTAATCAGTAGTAATGTATCTAAAAATAAATAGGATATTTAGATATCGTCGTGCCCAAATAAGATCAAATGTTCCAAGATGAATGTGATGGTAACCGCGTCGTCTCGGTATATAGCGGGCCGTGGCTGCATAAGGTGTCAGCCTGTTAACATACCAGTTAACCAGGCGGCTTTAGAGTGGATGGGGGCTCGCCCGTGCAGTGGGTTCTCAACAATGTCGCATGGCTTTATACGGCCGTGAAATACAGAATAACATTTTAGTGCACATAATAAACGCGCCCCCAACTTCGTCTCCGCGCCCGGCGCGTTTATTAGGGATTATATGGTATATCTATACTCTAAGATGCATTATCATGAAAAGAGTTATATCCTTTATATCAATCATTGGCATTTATATTATTATGTTCGGTTCCCATAATACATTTTGCTGATTTTACACACGTTCTGAAGCACTGCACCTAATGAAATATGCTTGACAAAGAATCATTTCACAGGACTACAATGTTAATATTACAAAAGTGCAATTATTACTTCTTCTGGGACTTTTATAATGCCCCAGTTAGCCAGGAATTTTCACGAAATCTTTAAGTTTCAATTTTAATTCTTCTGTCTAAAATAGGCCTAACAAAGTTGTAAATTATCAGCTTTTAATGTTTCTTACTCATCCGTGAAATATACAGTAGCCCTGATCTATCGTTATCACATATGGACGTAATGCACTTTCACTGCACCCTCTTACGTAATGCCAATTATGGAATTCACAATACACACAGTAGACCTAAGGATATAGACCCATGAAGGTTTTCTCAACTCACACGATCTTTGCTGAAATTTTGCTGTAATGTTGTCAGGCCAACGTTGAGTCAGGTGTTAGTTGGCTGTATCAAATGCTATGAAATGAAATAAATGGGGTTCTACACCACATTTGTACACTCAGAGGCTAAACTGGGTAAGGAGAACCTCCTGAGGATGGTGAGATGAATGAGGTGTCACTGCCCTCCAGACACAGGATTCGAAATTGAGCCCTGTTGGTCTACGGCCGAGCACACTAACTCTCGGTCACGGAGGCTGCCCACAATATTCAATATTTACTATTGAACAGGGAGGAAATATTTTGTTTCTTTGAAACTTGAATGCCAGAGCAGGAAACGAATCCGCGATCTCTGACTTTCCTAGCAGGCACCAGGGCCCCCCGCCCTTCGGTATTGTTATGACATATATACAAACACATTACCTGTGGATTAATTATTGGTTCACCGTCAGGGGCGCTGCCCAGCATTTTTCATATTTTATTCTGCACAACATAATAAATGTGCATAATATATATTGGTCATGGCATTGCTATCCCTTGCCTGTGATAATTGACAGGTATGTTTTTGTTCTGGTTCTGCCATAATAGTGTTCCCTGTTCCACTTTGATTTTCATTTATTGCAAAAATGAAAAATATATATTTTAAAGTTTTATAATCCACATGCACGGCTGGTCCTCGTCTTCATCATTGACTGTTGGCCAGTAATTGGTAGAAAACAATCAATGAATGGGAAAGCGTGAATTCAACTATGATGCTGTGTCTTTAAAAAAAACACTATTGGCCCAGCTGCTTTATAGACACTGAATCGACATTACTCCAGCACCTGACTCACACGGTATGGAGTGCATTCTATTAATGAGTGTGTCCGCTCATATAGCAAGACAAAACAGGAAGTTTATTATTGAGTTTGAACTAAATTACCCCTATATTTTATGCACAATAATATACATGCTGGCATACATCTTGTATTTTACTTTAGAAAGTAAACTGATAATAGTAGGCCTACATATTATTACTTCGAGACATGTTTTTAATATACATATATCCCCTTCTAAAGTATGCATACTTTTAGGTGCATCCCAGCAAATACGATACGGCGAACAGTGGATCAACACTCAAAGGTTTCGAATTTCAGAAGTTTAGCCAGACCAAATATAGAGTTAACTCTATGGCAAGACACGTGTGATTGTACTCCGGCGGTATTGCCTCATTGTAGTAGTCAACGCGATGCGTACAAAGCATAATCTGATAATATAACGTTATTACACTGGCTATATACGCTATACTTTCTACAGAAGCTACATCGTATTAATGTTAGTTTAATGTTGGGCCAGCAGTGCAGACGGAAGACTAGCATTAAACCAGGGATAGCTGGATATTTAGTTTATTGTTGTGCCGCCTTCTACATCGTTTACCCAGCAGTAAAGGAACATCATTTATTAATAATATTACTATTTGTAAATTCAATTCAAAATAAAGTTATGGCTTTGGTACCACCCATTTTAGTAACTTCTAATTAGATCCCTATTAGCGTGATATTTAGGCCTTTATTACAATGTGATGTTGAATATCAACTTCCATCGATAGGGTCCATAATACAAGAACATAAATTAGGCCTACTATTAGTGTTCTTAGCTTAGACTTAGTTAAAATCTACGTTCAGTTTAACTTGAATATAGCTCTTTTTAACACAGCCCAAACATAGGGACGCAGACGGTTAATATACGGCAATATAAATAGTTAAAATTATATGGATGAGATTGGTACTATTACATATCACCTAATATTCCATATTAAACGTTCATCAGGTGTTCATGCTGATAGAAATATCAAAGATTCATATTGGCGGTTATGCTATTATTAAAACGGGAAGAAGAAAAAATGGTTTAACATTCAGCATTTGCAAGTAGGCCCAATCGACTTCACGTCACCACGCACTCACATGAGTTAATATCACTTGTGGCAATCAATTGCGTCAACAATATCGAGTGTTATTGGAGTCGATCACATAGCTTAAGTGCTTAAGTGCTACTCATTGTCTTCCTCGGGTACTCTTCTTGGGGCAGTGCCATCAACTTCCTCTGTTGTTGCCGCTAGGCCTACACCTAAATCACCTTAAACCGCTAAGCGCGACTGTAGTCGCTTTAATTCGTTTTATTAGCCATTTAAACATCAAGATTTGTAAATTGCCTAGTTTTTGAATTACAAATTAATCAAATACGAGTTGTTTTCTCTCACTTAAAGTTGTGGGTCAAGGTAGTGAGACACAACTCCAAGTGTGTGAAAATTTAAATTATTTAATTCAGCGGTTTAAGGGTTAATATATTATTATTATTAGTCACAATGAACAAATTTTCTACAATATTTGCTGTACAAAATAAATTTGTAGGCCTATTATTATTCGTTACATATTGGTCCATTTTTTGAGACTTTTTTTTGCTTTCGATTTCAATGGCACATATAGTCGAAGTCTATATAAACATCCACACCACGTTCATGGTAGAGATTTCCCTTTGAAAATACATTGATAAATGCGGATACAACAGGTGTGGCGAAGTTGTGGCGAGGTTACTTAGCCCCATGTGGCAAGGTTACCAAAGCTGTGGCGAGGTTACTCAGCCTTCTGTGGCGAGGTTACCAAATCTGTGGCGAGATTACCTGTGGCGAGGTTACCTTGTGGCGAGGTTACAGTCAGGTTACAGTCCAATATTTCGTTGGAATCAGCAGCATTTCAACTACATTTTGGTTTCAGTAGCTCGTTTTCTGCCATACTTCATTTAAATTGTATTGGTAAGCATATAGGCCTAGGTTTTGGATCATGGGATGCCGAACCTTGTCTCTGTTCTAACAACGCTGAATACTAACACTGAAACTAATACAGCGATACACAGCTCACAATTTGACAGTGTGGGCCGTAATTGGCATTTATTGGCGGCACTACCATGTCAAAAATAAGAAATACGGGAATTTCGTCTCTATATCTAGCCTAACTGGTAAATGCACAGCACAAAAATAAAAAAAAACTTTTGCAGTTCTATTCTATGGACATGTTTACATTATATGTTCATATTAATAAGTCAAAATAGAATCACTGATTTTTTTATGATTTTAGCCTGAGCCAGTCCCTTTAATTCAGCAGGCAGGGCCTTATCTTCAAAAATCCTATGGCTCACTAAAATTAACTTGTTGCGTCAAAAACAAAGATATTGCTCAAAGTGTGGCGCAGCGATAGAATAATGTTGGGCCAGTTTTTTTTTTGTGGGAATCCCACAATTAGGCCTACTCTTTATAAGTCAGGCACTGGGTATTCTTTACATCAGGCCCCAGAAACACCAGATAACACGATACATTGGCCCAATGCTGATGTAATGCTGAGCCACTGTCTGCGACGCTTGGCCAATATTATTCCAATCAAAACCCGTTTCTCACACACAGCACCCCTATTTCCCCTAAATAGGACACAAACTCAGGCAAAATAAACTTAATAAATAAAGTGTATATTTCACTATACTTTGTCCCCTTTTCATGTCAGATGGTCGTAAAGAAAGGGTTAACTTACCACATGATCAGGCATTGCAATAAATTACATTATTCGGTCATTTTTCACACCAGAAGTGTATAAATTATATCAAATGTGCAATGCCTTTTACTGCCGCGTCCAAAAATCTAATTTTAATAATACAAAATTTGCAATTTTTGGAGATGAATATCTTAGCCAAGAACTAATTGTTATATTGCGTAACATAACACAGTTGTGTCAAGTGAGGCAGAGAGGGGTGGGAGAAGGTGGCTAGCCCTTCCGCGACAGACTGCCGGCATTCATGAGCACCTACCCAGCTATCACGAGGCATTGACCCAATGTTGTTTTAATGTTGTGCCGACGTCGAAGACGGTGGGCCAGCATTAGAACAACATTGGGCCAATGCCTCGTGTCAGCTGGGTTGCGGTCACAGCTGATCGGCAAACTCAGTCATAGACACACTGTTGGCCTGATAGTTGCCCATCGTTTACAACACTGGGCCGACATTAGCCCAGCATTGGCATAACAGTATATAGGCCTTAACAAGATAAACGTTCACCCAATGCAAGCTTACTGCTGGCAATCGTCTACGACCATGGCTCAGCTGTAAAACATTGGCTAAAGGTCTCATTTTTGCAGGGAACACCGGCAACTCGATACCCTGACACAATGTTGGAAGAGTGTCATAGATGATGGCACAACATTTAACCAACATTGGGTCAGTGCAAGCCAAAAGGAGGCAGTGACATCAGCGGAAAGGAGGTATATACTTGATTTACAAGTGAACAAATACGGCCTTTTGGCAGCGCTATGGCAGGAAAAGACGGGACGCCAGTTAAAAAGCAGTAAATGCCTAGTATACCAGGGAGCAGATATTGCCTTCTGACATTGCACAGACAGAACAGATCGTAAAGGAAGTGAGCGACAGACGTTTGTGTGGAAAACCAACCTAAAAGTTTGTCGAGTCGACAAACTAATAAGTGATCACAGCCACTTTAAAAGTTTCTCAGCCGCTACAAAAGTGATCTTGGCCCTAACAATCTTATGTCAGCCTCTAAAAAAGTGATCTCGGTCACTGCAAAAGTGAACTTGACCACTGAAGACGACATCGCAGTCACTTTAAAAATCATCTCAGCCACCACAAAGGTGAACTTGGCCACAAACAAACTGATCTTGTCACTGAAGAAGTGATGAAAGCCACTTTGAAAGATTTCTAAGCGACTACAAAGGTAATCTTGGTCACTAACAATCATAATATGTCCGCTCATAAAAAGTGATCTCTGTCACTACAAAAGTGATCTTGACCACTAGAGGAGCCAGCACATCCACTTTAAAAAGTAATCTCAGCCACCACAAAGGTGAACTTGGCCAAAAATTAAATGTTCTTGTCCACTGAAGGAGTGATTACAGCAACTTTGTAGTGGCTGAGATAACTTTTAAGGTGGCTGTAATCACTTCTTCAGTGGCCAAGATCGCATTGTAGAGGCTTAGATATTTTTATTCACTGGCTGACACCAGTTTGTTAGTGGCCGAGATCACCTTTGTAATGGCTGAGATAACGTTAAAAGTGACTATAATCACTTCTTCAGTGGCCAACATAACGTTTGTAGGGGCTGAGAAAACTTTTAAGGTGGTTGTGATCACTTATTCAGTGGTCAAGATCACCTTTATAGTGGCTTAAATCATTTTCAACGTGGCTGTAATCACATCTTCAGTGTCCAAGATCACTTTTGTAGTGGCTGAGATCACTTTTAAAGTTGTTGCGATCATTTCTTGAGTGGCCAAGATCACTTTTGTGGTGGCTGACATAACTTTAAAGTGCCTGTGATCACCTCTTCAGTGGCCAATATCACTTTGTAGTGGCTTAGATAACTTTTTCATTGGCTGACACCAGCTTGCTAGTGGCCAAGATCACCTTTGTAGTGACTGAGATAACTTTTAAAGTGGATGTGATCACTTCTTCGGTGGTCAAGATCATTTTTGAAAAATGGCTCCAGAGAATGTAAGAGTAACAAACATTTATACCATATAAAGTTAACATGAGCGAGAAGTCCCCCTGGTTTTCACAAAAAGAAACGTTGTAAATTGTTCAAATTGAGAGATAAAATACAAATTTAGCGCTTTACTGTAGTGCTCAAATTTTACGTCCAATCAAAAAAGTGTGTAATATGTTCAAATAGCTCATTATTTGTTATTCAAAATGGGTTTATTTTAAAGTCAACAATAGTTCTAGAACATGTTTAAATCAAAATTAAACATTTATACCATACACAAATCAGCTGAGAGAAAAGTATTTTTACTACTTGCTGAAAAATTTGGTAAAATTGAAGGTTAAAATACCAACTTAAAGCTCTCTTGTACATTTGTCAAAGATCGGACAGAAAATGTGTTACATCCACGTGAAAGCCTGTGTCAGTAGCTTTCTGTTGATATCAGATACATTGATATAGCTCAAAATTTCACTACTCAGTGGGCGGAAATGTGTAATATGCTAGATTTTTCCAAATCGAAAAAAAATCGCGCATAGGTCATGTACAATTTTGGCCATATTTCAGTAAAGCAGCGGCAGTCACCTGATTAACAGGTTGATTCTGGCCCATGAATAGTCCAGCTATGTGAAAATGATAGTGGCCTAAATTCCCATTCCGGGCGACACCTTACCCCCAGCCACGTCTGGTCTAAATAACGTGTTATCTCCTTCACGGATGGGACGCCACTTTTCTGGGGAGTAGCCCCCCCCCCCCCCCGGCCTTAGGCCTACTGTGTGTAGGCTATAGAGATTTCCGTAATTGGTATTGCGTAAGAGGGCTGGTTTATGTAGCCCTACCCCACGTGCCACCAAATTGGGACCAACAGCTTGACTTACATCTACATGTAGGCCTATATGTGATAATTATGGATTTGGGGAGCTGTAGATCACACTGCCGAAAAGCAACATTAACCCTTTGAAGCCTGAATTTATCATAGTCATCTTCATCCACTACAAGCCGCTGTCGCAATTCTCGACTTGTAGTGGATGAAAATGATTTGATGTGGGTTAAAAAGTACAGAAAATTGCCATGTATTGGTAAAGCAGCTTCATGGAAATTTCCGTTCTAAAACCCTTGGTTGTAGGAAAATTAGGTGTGTTTTCAGGGATGTAAAATGATATTTTACAATTCTGTGACGAATTTTGTTAGGCCTATTCTGTGAAACACAGTGACGTCACTCGGTGAAAATAAGGTTATATAACAACCCCTTCCTCATAGTTCATTCTGTGAAACGCAGTGATGTCACTCGGTGAAAACAAGGTTATGTAAGACCCCTCCCACATACTTCATTGTATTAGCCAGTTCGGTGAAAACAAAGGAGGTTAAGGTCATCGAGTTTCACAGAATTAATACAAAACGTGTCTTTTGTACAACATCTCATAAAGCCTCACTAGAGTACCGGTACACAACTGCATTTGATATGTATACTGTGAATAATTGGTGTGAAAAAGCAAGAACAACCTATATATTTTATTATTAAACATTTAATATAATTATTAAAATTTACTCATAGATATATATTTAAAACCATTTATACACATACAACTTACTTTAATGTGGACTTATGATACAACATACGATGGTACTTTATTTCTTTATAGATAATAATGTCACAATCAAATAACATCTGAAATTTATGTGGCAGAGATAAGAGCATTCACAAGTTTATTTACATTTTTATAACAAATAGAGCATTTATTTAGGTTTTGTTTCCTGGTCTGAAACATGACGAATGAAAATATTATCCGGAGGAGCATCAGCCATTTCATCCATCTCATACATATAAGATGACGTTATTGCAAGTATAGAGCCGTCATGACTGAAGCTAAGTGAAGCAATGCTCGTTGGATATCTGAAAAAATAAAGAAGGTAAGGTTACCATAGTGCAGTCTAGTATGCTCGATTAATAAAACACAGTGTTGCATATAGCTCTTTCTAACATGGCGCAGCACCATGTTGCCTTTTGTGAGAGCCATGTTGTCCTTCATGAGCGCCATGTTGCCTTTCATGAGTGGCATATTGCCCTTCACGTGCGCCATGTTGCCCTTTTAATATTCAGACAGTGAAATGCCATTTTTAACATGTTGAACTGTTGCTACGTCATATTCTAGTCAGGCCGTTGCCACAGTGAAAAACACCCCAGTCACTGATGTCACGCGCTCAAACCTATGACGCAATATCTGATAACGGCCTCTGTACATAGTGTTAATAACTGTCGATGTTTACATACTTAACTGATTCTGTTTATACCCTTAATTAGGGAGGGTGGATGTTGGAAACGCTTAATTTGGTTGCCCGGCGTGCTTGATAAGGTGCACTTAATGAACGTGCAATCCTAGATAAAACACTGAAACAGCAGTATATGCTTAACAAGGTAGTGTACATGTAGATTTAGTAACAACGAGCATATATGACCCATAATTATGATGATTATCAGTTGCATTACACTATATTTTAAAAATGCAAAAATGACAAAAGAATTATAATATACCAAACGTTTTAGATTTTTTATTTATTTTACAAGTTGAATTATCTGCACGTAATAATAACTCACCCAGACAAGGTCATGGACCAGAAAATTCTTGAAAAGTTTAGCAAAATATAGGTGATCGTACACCATTCATGTAGAATTGTATGTATTTAGCAAAACAAATGTCAATACCTGGCTTTAGTGTACTTTGTTAGCTGACACACGTCTTGTACATGGAACCACTTTAGATGTCTGAGTTCGAGATACTAATATTAAAAAAATGTACTTTTTACATGAATTGTTTACCATCGTAGCAATCAGAAAAAATACAATTGCAAAAGGCATGGACTAGCCTACCTGGTCAACAATATTACCATGGACTGGGTAGACCCAGCTTGAGGTAGACCGAGTCCGTGGAAAAACTGAAAGAATTAGCTACATAGCTATATATATTATAGTTTGTGTTTTTTTTGTCAGTGTTGCCATTGTTGAAATTTAATGACAAATTAAAAACTTAGATGTACATTTCTTTGTAATAATTTGAAAGCGAAATAGTATGCAATAACCCATTTCACTAGATAACCTTGAAATGAGACCTTCTGATTACTTTTAGGAGCAACAAAGCACCAGACAAGTAGTATTTTTAAGGACCATCCAGATGACGATCGTACATCAAGTTCACACAATCGCCGCTTTTGATAACTTAAAAATAATGACTGAATGATCAATTTTAATGACTATTGTAATGACTATAGCGAGAACCTTGCCTCTGTTACCACCAGGTAAACATTTTATACATTTGCAAATTTTGTCATGGGTTTTAATTGTACAACATATGTTATGTAACACAGTAGAGTTTATTCGATAAAATAACTCATACTAAAATACTAATATTCTACCCTGAGTACATTATCATGCAAGGTTCCCAAAATATGAGCGAAATCATGTGAACAAATGCTGCGAGTCAGCTATTTTTAATTAGGCCTACATTTGCGAAATTTGTCATCCTTGTATACAACAACAACAACCATTTAATTTTTGTATAGTCTACTGACCAAAAAACTGAAGTCAAAATGACAACTGGCCTTTTTTGCCTTTTTTAGCGAAATTTATATACTATAAACATATTTATTCCACAAAATTTGGATTTACCCAAGTAGCAACGAGTGCAATTTGTCATGGATTATCCTTGTATAATTTTTTTTTCTAGTCTTGGATCAGTTTTTTTTTGATACATAAATATCGCACGTTTCACAGAGACAAGCTTGATAGTTGCGATAGTAAGCAAAGTATAAAACAGATAGTTGCATGGCCTAGGTAACAGTGATTATGGTGCCTGGAAAATATGGTTGTAACTTGTAGTCCTGAAAATGTTCCTGAAAATACTGAATTAAATATATAGGCCTACATTTATCTGTTCATATACCTAATCACCTTTCCCTATCATCCTCCAGTTGCAAATCAACTACACAGTGCTGTATATTATAATTACTTTTAATTTCAACATTAGCCCAGTGGTCACTCACTTGTGAAATTGGCAAAGACGCTTTTTATTAAATCCATCCCATATGTTAACATAGCCATCAGAGCCACCTGTGGCAAACGTGTGGTGTCCATTGTGGAATGAAATTGCATTAACTGGATAAATTTTCTCAACTCCGTCTTCCTTAACACGATGGCACTTGAAAGCATATTTCTTCTTTTGAACTTCAGGACTTGGGTCCAAGTATTCTACCGCTACTCGACCTATGGAAGACATTTTCTCTAGATTAATAACCATTTTTTATATCAAAATGACTAAACAGTGAAATATACAGCTGCTGATATCCACATTTGTTCTAATGCCCGGTAAACATAGTCAGCTCTACATATAAATATGCACTCTTACATGTTACAGTGTACTAGACTATATGTGTTTTTTTATGAATACAATGTAGCTATATGTGGAAAAATGATTTTCCAAAGACATTCGTGAGTGGCTCTAGTGGAGTCAGAACAAATATAATTTTCATCAAATGTGTTATTTATATTTGTTTACCATTACATCAAAACAAACAGAAAGCTCAATTCTGTATCTACATCATTTTTCTAACATAATCATTTTTTTATAATTTGAAAGGGAATACAAAGCATAGCCGTCAATTGAAATCTGTATACCTAATAGCTAACTGGTGTTTGTAACAACAACAAATCTGACTCGATGGACAGGGTCCAATGGCCTTCCCCGCAAATTCTTGAAAAATGCTCTGTTAGCCATACTGAAGCTATTTTTAGATCAATCAATTATGGAAAACAAGTTTGTCGGTGATATTTTTCGCAATAAAGTCGGACCTGCTATGAACAAGCATTATCATGGGTAGTCATGGGAGGTCACTTTAATACCTTTTTCCAAATGACATTTTGTGTGCAGTGGAACCTCTTCTTAGCACAAACCCCTAGTGCAAACCAAAAGTATCTATTCAAGACAAATGGGGATTTATAGAAGGTGGTCGATTTTTTAGTTTTAAAGATTAGAAGGTGGTTTTATAGTAATGGTCTAGCTCTTTGGCACCGCTTTCCAGATTGTATGCATAATAAAGTCTTTGATGACAGCAAGTCTGCCATTTTGGATTTGATCAAGTTGGAATTTTCCAGGGCATATCCCTCCTTTGTTTTATAGTAATGGTCTATTTATCTAGCATGGTTTGCCAGATAGCAGCAATATTAAAGTAAATAAGGTTAAAAGCCATAAATACCAAAAGGCACATCTACAAAACCTAAGCCTTAAGGGATGTGTGTGTGCAATATGAAAGTGATCCCCAATGATTTTCGAGATTTAGTCTGAAAAACGAAATGCGGACAGACAGACAGATGTCTGGGGTGACGCAATAACCCCCACCCCAACTTTGTTTGTTTTTTGGCGATAAAAACAAATAGTAGCTTATTCAAACACTACTGATAATTCAAACCTAACCCTATTCTTTCCAACACACTTGTCTACACACATGGCGAGCTGTGTGTGCATGTCTAAATTGTGTCTGAATACGTTAACACTATAGTGAGGACAGTACTATGGCACTTACTATAGTGGAGACCAGCAGGAATAAGATTTAGTTTGTTTCCCGCATTACCAACAGAGATATTTATAAATAGTACCTTCTATGGAGCTTAATACATATCCTTGCTTGTTTGGAAAACAGCAAATACATCGAGTTTGATATTTCAAACTTGATTCTCTTCTTTGTTGTACATAGCCCATGTTTCGCAGATCCCAAACAAGTACCTTACGACCTGCAGTACCAACAATAAGTTTGTCACCACAAAGTGCCATTGTGTACACCTACATGTAAGTAAAAAAAATATCAAAATTAGCTAAATAACAGAGGACATTATTAATTAGATCACGAGAACAAGTCATAGGAACTCAAGTTGAAACTAGAAATTATGATCATATTTGGAGGAATTAATCCAAAGTAATTTTAGCATCCAAAAACAAAGTGAGCACAAGGCCTGACATTTCATACAGTATGTACTAGTGTTACCACACTTGTAAGTACAGTACAGTAGACTCTCACCTACTGGTCAGATCACCAATGGTCAAATCACTAATGCGGTCAGATCATCATTACAGTTATGTTTTTTCGCCTCAAATTTGATCTCAGTCAAAGACTCGTCAAAGGCGATGACCAATTTCAGACTGTCTCGAACGGGACCACAGTCAAGCTTATGAGGACAATTAGCAAGTTCACTCTTGTCACTGCGGTCAAATGAGTTATTCATTATAATATACCCTCATGACCATATTTTTATTGGGGGATTTTTATGGTGAGAACTATCGTCTACAGTATTTACACCACAGCATAGTTTATTCACAAATACGATCTCGCATTGATATTTAAAACAAAATTTGGAATTAAGTTAATTGGTGAATTTTAGTGCACATGGGTGTAAATGTTGTTTTCTAAATAATATATAGCCCTATAATCATTAGATAAAAGTCTGAAATGTTAACTGGGAGTGTAGCTGATGCATGTAATGCGGATGCTAGGAGTTATAAAAAAAGAATTCCTAACATCAATTTCCAACATTTATGACACTTTTAATATCTATTTCAGTGATCGACACTAACACTGGCCTGTTGGCCCGAGGCCAGTAAAAAAATTCACCAAGGGCCAGTAAATCACCGAGATACGGGGGTCAACAAAAAAATTCCACTCCCCTTCATATGTACAGTATTTACTACGGACTAGAAAGACAAGGACTGAAGGCCAGTAATTATCTGAAGTTACTGGCCCTTTAGAATACTACCTGAAATCAGTTAGTGTTGATCCCAGCTATTTGTACATTGAACCTATAAAAGAGCCATAATCTCACTGTGTGCATTGGCCAATGTCAGTCAGCATTTATCATGTAACAGCTGACTGTCGCTGTGGTCTACAATTACGTTAACGCAAATTTGGTCCATTGAACCAGCATTAAAAAAAAATTAGAGCAATGTGTCATGTTTGCTTGAGAGCAGGCTGCATTTAATCAGATTAGGACAGCCAATCTGTATAGTGACAATGTGATGGCCCAAGCAAAACAATAACATTATTTAACATTTATTTGACAAACCTTGTCAGGTTGCCCAAATGTCCCTGCATTGCAAGGAGCACGGGGATCCCACAGCTTAACTTTACTATCCCAACTTCCTGTGATGACGACATTAACATCTGAGCAATATTCCACACATCTGATTGGAGCATCATGTTGACCAACAAGTGTTTCTGTGAGAATAAACAATATTTAAATTACATATAAACTGTATTAGAAAAATATGGGAATTAAATGAAGATTTAAAAAATCCAACAACTCATATGTCATACATAATGCCAAGATATGAATTTATTTGAAAGAACCGTGTTACCACCATGACTTATTTATTTCATTTTTGAGGTAATGTGACCCATGTTGAAGTGGGAGAAAAACATCATAAATCCAAAAAAATTGTTTCTCAGAAAAGGTGCATTTTCACACAATGCAGTGGAAATCCGTTATCTTTTGAGTAAGAAATATTGAAGCAAATGGATCGATAAAATTATCCAAAAATAAATATTTATAGTATATAATACATACCATTGCTTGTGTTAAAATCATACATTTTCAATGTATTGTCCAAACCTCCACTATAACTGTGGACTGCATCCTGTCAAAAAATGGTTGAAACAGACTGCAAGTATTCATTTTAGCTCACATAATTAACTTTCTACTGTCAAATGCATACTATAGAGAAAAGTGAAACTGATATAGAAATAATAGATTCTAAGCCTTGATATGATTTGGATGCTATACGACCAGAATTTTTTCACAAGGAAATTGACCTAATTTTTCTTTTCTAATTGTTTACATGTGACCTGTTTTCATGTAGTTATGTAGTTTATTATTATAAGATACATGTACTCACATGGAAACAGCAATCAAGCACTGGTGCAGAATGTTGATACTTCATTCTCATGTTGTTTTGAGTCACATCATAGAGTCGCACACCACAATCCCATGATGCAACAAGCAGGAATTGTGATGAGTTGGGTGAGAATTTAACAGCTGATATTCCATCATCTGGTGGATTTTCAAGTTTGAACTCATTTGATGTTTCTGACATCTGTGATTTTTGAGGATATATCTTTGTCTAATTAGTCTATAACAAACATAAAAAATTAATCATACCAGGCACTCACCAATAATACCATATACAGATATAATACGACACCACAAGATGAAATACTAAATCCTGGGGTCCAAATGTCGTTACAATATGACTGCAACACACAAATAGAGGAGCCAATTAGCATAGATCAGAGAACAATTTGTCTGGTTTTACAACTTTTTGCTACACGATTGGGTACAAATGCTACACACCTGTAGCTGATCATATAAAACACGATTTGAGCACTGTTAAAATCTTTATTTCGTTTCCAAACTCCATATATACAAGCAATCAGGTATACTACAGTTCTGGATAAACATTGAAAAGGAACGAAACATCGAAAAGGAATCGAAAAGGAAGGAAACATCGAAAAGGAAGTTATCTAAACACCAAAAAAGTGTTGACAAAAGCAGATAAATACATACGGCTACGCAGTTAAGATCATTATTATTGTAATGTGGTTCTATTCCTTTATATTTAAACTTATATAATGTAGGTATGACCTTACGCAGTTATAATATGTCATATGGGCCGAAAAATGAAAAGGAATCCAGCCAGACATTTAATATAAATCCTTGGTGACAGTAGTTGAATAGATCTCATTGTGTTTATTGTTTCACATGATAAAAATACATCAGCTTGAAGCTTGTATGTGTGTTATTATTCGTTTAAAGGGTATTGATTTATTTTCACTATATGGAGTAATATTTGAATCTGCCTATGTTTCAAATGAAATGAAAAATTTTTATCGTTGCACAGCATATGTTTTATAAAGACTCAAAGTTTTAGGTCGATATTGTGAGTAGTTTCCACATAAATAGTAAATCTGTAACACCATCTTATCCCCTTAGAATGAGTTTTTAATATGAATCTGACTATATATATTACATCATGTGAAATAGTTGGAATAAAAAATATATTTTTATGATATGAAAAATGTGTTCTTGTCTTCATTTACTTGAGTTTGGATTATGAGATTTTATTGAAATGTAGTAATGTAGTAAATGTAGTAGTGCCAATAATTATCATTCTTAATTACAAGTATCGATTCTTCTTTCTATATTGACCTAGATCTAGCATCATTCCTACTGTTCGTCGGTGCTATGCTATAGTGGACTTAATGAGGCTCCGATGCCGGCGTTTCAACAATGGCCTTCAATGGGCAGCCGGCGATCAGCTGATAGTGTTTTTAATAGTCAAGTACAGTATTTTGATATTTAATTTTGCAATTTCAAACTTCGATGTTTGAGCTCTCTTTTTGATCTTTCCTTCCTTTTCGATTCCTTTTCGATGTTTCCCTACTTTTTCGATGTTCCCTTCCTTTTTGTTGTTTATCAAGACCCTATACTACACATGTGACAATAGATAAAAACGTGATATCATGCTCTTTTCCAGTGTTATTCTTTACTATTCGTATTTGCCGTTTATATGAATGTCCCATTGCTAATACATTACACTGTTTAGCGCACATTGAGCGACAATAAAACACGATTTAAACACTTTCAAAATATATATTTTGTTTTCAAAATTCAGATATATCATCAGTAGAGCATATTATACATGATGAAACAGTGCTTGATTTCGGAAGATTTGAGGTGAGAGCCTGCAAAGCACCCACCTAGAAAATCTACATTTCATCATTTCATTTGAGTGCTTGAAATAAATTGACCTGTGTTAAATGGAAGCAGGACGCCAAAATCTAGTGGGCCACAAGGGCACAGCGATGCAGCTAATAGAGAGCCCTGCAGTAAATTTGGGAGCCTTGGGCTCTCCTTAAAATCTAGCACTGTGAAATAAAAAAACAAGAGCACACACGACAATTGCCCGCCGCCATTATTGAACTTGATAAGTTATTAGCTTAAGTTATTTAATTATTTTTTTCAGCCGTTATCGAACTTGTCCGAGAACAGCTCATCAGTAACATGCATAACAAATTTAAGCAGGATGAATGAAAAAAATGCATGTTATCACGCCCACAAGGTTAAATTAGGCCATTCCATTTTGATTGGTTGGATTACGGATCTGGCGACGACAAAAGAGCCAGCAAAAAGGAAAAAAAAAAAGAATTTTAAATTGATTTAGTTAGGTACAGTGCACCCCACTCTATCACTGCAGTAAACAGGAGACTGCAACCCAATGCGTAATTAACAATGGCCATCTTCGACTTCGAACCAGCAGCAAACTAATAGTGGGTCACCGTGAGCGTTCAATGAAGAGGCAGTTGATCATCGCTGTGCCACTGCTAGGTCAACAGCTCACGATGCTGGCTCAGCTTAAACACAGCATTGTTTTTCTCTCCTGTGTGATATTGGAACAGCGAGTACACCTTTCACTGCATTGCCCGAGTATAGTCAAATCTATTTTTCGCTTGAAACATAAATTTTTTACTCAGGAAATAACTTAGCTTCACATTTATTATTCTTGGGAGGCAATATATATTAATATATTTCATTATTTGTTGGCAATTTAATTTGCATATTGCCTCGTGAAGTAGATTTTAAAAAAGATTGAATATAATATTCTATATACACCTAGTATTTAAAGGGTGCTGATGACCAGTCACTAAGACATACTCAGCATGCTCAGACTGCCATGTAGAGCCAAAAGGCAGCATCTGCTTATCAGACAAGTAAGCGGATAGTTCTGCCTTTTGGCTTTGCAGAGCAGAGCAGCAGACAGATCTCCACAATAAAACACTGTTGTCGTAATAGTGGGCTTATGAAATTATATTTAAACAAGCATATACGTCAGTTTTAATATCACTCATAATTGTAATAAGCTAATGTAAACTTAACTAATGGTTCCAGAAAAAATAATAATATTTTATATCAATAACATTGATGTATTCAATATAACTATGCTTCAGGAATTTAATTTAATTACGAGTTAAGGAATTGCAGATGGATTAGAGTAATGCCTTATCCGGCAACCACTGTCAAATCTCTAAAACTTTTTTTTAGAAAAAAATGCGGCCCCCTATGAGCGGCCACCTGTTTTGAACGTCCACTTTCGGCTTGCAGTAGCAGTGACCGCTCAGAAGTGGTTCTACTGTATGAAATTGCCCACAAACAATGCCAATGATAGGTACATCCGAAAAGTCATTTTGGTATTTTTTTTGTGTTTTTCCAGAATTTATGTAAATTTGTGAGACACTGTAATAAAAGGCATATTTTGCTTTTTTTTTTTTTTTGCTCACTATTACTGGTAGAAGTGGAGCCATCATTGTAGAATTAAAAAGAGTTAGTTGTTTTGAATGGCACTTTTATCACCTGTTCTGAGGGTTCCCATCATTAGATTTCTCGCAATTACGGAAAATGATGCCAGCTTTCGCCTTTAATTTCATGCTAGCTGCAACAAAGGCTTGAAAAGGTAAGTGGAACAGGCATGCTGTGGCCCCTTTTGATAATTTTTTTACACATGTGCCATTTTTTTAATTTTTGTAAGAAAATTCAAAAAAAAAATTAAAATAGACTATGTCCACTGCCCTATGAGAAAATTCTCTACAGGACATCATTAAGACTGTTTAGACAGAACAATGTACTAATTTCGAAAAATTGAGATACCTGGAGAGGCTGCACTAGTTTGCCCAGAGTAAAACCTGTGTGAAGTTTTGTTTGCCTGCCCTGTACTTCCTCATGGGGCGCACCGAGGGTAAAAATGGAAGTTTCATAGCTATAAGGATGAAAATCCATCAAAAGTTTTCTTCTTCCATGACCCCCTCGTGAACGAAGGCCGGAGGCTAAGCCCAGATTTCTGATTGTTATGTGCATATCTGGTATATTTTCTACTGTTATTGTATTGTGGGGTACTTGTTGGGCGCCCTGATCATATGTATCTAAAAACTCAGCAGCGGAAACACCTCAGTAGCTTTCTTCAGCTGCTTCAAAAAGTTCAAGTGTCTGGGTGATGTTTTGGATTCTGTATCCCTTTAACCAGTGTCCGAAATTTACTTTTTTAACAACAGGCCCTGGCCAAAATTTTAATCCGGCCCTATTTCATGTTGAAAAGGCCCTTGCTGTTTTGAACAGGCCCGCAAAAAATTGATCACAGTATTCGGCACCAAAATAAAAAAGTAACAAGGTTTTTTCTTTGAAATTATTTGAAACTACATTAAAAATAACACATTTAATGTAAATCATAATCAGCCCTCGACAGTAACGATTGCCCGGGGCAACTGAGCTGCTGCTTCAGGCAACTACATGTGTATGAATGCTTGCCCGATAGGCAAGCAAACCTTGGACCCAAATATTTGGCCTAAAACTTGGTATGAAGTTGAACAAGATTTAAAGTATTGTGATCTCTGGTGACACCGATTAGAACTGACAATTTGTCCCCTGCTCAAACAGTGTGTAGCGCTCTGGTAATTATATGCACAGACTATGCTACCGCTCGGTCGCTAGGCGAGCCGCTAAGCACGTGAGCTGTGCCGCCACCCACGTGGGCTGTGCCGCACGCACGCTGAACAGAAGCAGATTTGGCAGGGCCAAACAAAATATATGTTTGTTTCCGATTTGTTGTCATTTTAACCAGTGGGTAGGTAGGAAATTTATTTTAAATAATTTTATTTTTTGTCACTTCAACCAATCGGTAGGTAAGAATTATTTTTTATTTTATTTGGAGCCAAATTCACTTCCATGCATGTCTTATCTGTACATTACGTAACAATTTTTTTTTGGTATGTTTTTCGACCCCTCCTCTCCTTTTCGTAACGTTTCTTTAGTTACTTTGACTACAGCCAGTAACTCATCCCTTAACTTATGGATTTCCTAAAAAAAATATATTTTTTTTTGAAATCCATAAAATAAATTTCGGTCGCACATGTTTTGATAGGGTCGGTCCAAAATCGGAAACAAACAAGTTTTTTTTTTGGCCCAGTCACCAAATCGGGAACATTCCGCTATCATGCTAATATCAGAAAAGTGGACACTCTCTGTAGTCGTGTGGCTAATATCATGAATATCATTTCAATAGAGTCTATTCGGCCGTGATTGATTTGGCCAAAAATATTTAACCTATAAATTTTGGCCCTTCAGAGTGTGAAATAAAGGGTATGGTAGTCTGCAAGTCTCAACACTAGTATAAGTAGCTGCAGACTAACCGACGATCTAGTAAAAAACGGCGCATCCTTAGAGGGGGAGACCTAATTGATCGTACAGCAGCGGTATTAAGAGTACCGCAGCCGTTGTCTCAGTACTGGGTCTAGTAGGCCTACGCTTGTACCCAAACAAACACAAGCCGTCGACCTAACGTTTATTGGATGAGTTAGGCCCTATAATCCCCAGCCGACAAAAAACGTCGTGTCCATCAATTATGATCTAATTAATGTTGGCCCACCGTCTGCGATGCTGTCACAATCTTAAAACCATAATTGTTAAATATCAGCATTAAAACCCTAGTGGGTGAATGTGTTAGCTGTGTGTACTGGTCGTCTATATGCTGCAATTTTTTTTTTTCTGTAAACATGATTTATTTTTAAAGGATTGCAAACAGCAATATTGCCACAAGTTGCTTTCCTATTTCATAGATACAGGCATACATACATACATACATGGTCATAGATACACATGATAAATACAGAAAAACAATATTAATAATAGCAAATACAATATTAAACTGCAGAAAAAATACAAAATATGATACAGAATATGATAAGTAAGAATGAGTTAATTAAAGATACAATGAAAAGCAAAAAAAAAATTATTACTATGATAATTTAGGTGGAAAAGCGTTTTGAGCTACTTATGTACGCTTGTAAAAGAGAAAATATATTAAAATTTGTATCTTCAGGAAAATTATCAGAACCGTATAACAAAATATTCAACAATGATTGTTTATTTTGCATTACAGCCGTAGGAAGTAATGCAGTCAGACCCTCTATCAGTGCTTGTCTTTGGGCGGCAAATGCTGGGCAGAAAAAAAAAGTGTCTTACTGTTACATCTTCTCTATTGTTGTTGCAAGAGTCACATGACATATTGCTAATAAACCCATATTGAAATCGTTGACTGTTTAAAGCCCTAATCTCAACCTACAGTGATGAACAGATGCTCGAGAAATATAAAAACGGTACAAGTAAGGGTGAAACATGTCAACTTTTTTGTTCATATAATTTACAATGCAACTTTTAAAAATATAAAATGAAGTTGCACTACGAATACCAACAGGCAAATTATTCCAGGCTTTAATAGATGAAGGGACGAATGAATTTCGGGTGCTTGATAGTTTGGCATACATTACTGGTATACTATTGCTAGTGGAGTTTCTGGTATTATACCTGCTTTCAACTGCCGCTGGTAGAATAGATCGTAGATATGGAGGACTGATCTGGTGTGTCATTTTACACAGTTGTATAAGTTTGTGGTTTAGTCGCCTCGTTCTGAGAGATTGCGAGCCAACCTCGGCTAACAACCTATAAGAGCTAGTGTGACGATATGCTACAGTGCACACCAGAGCAGCCCTCCTTTCTACTTGTTCAATTGCTAGTGAGTCTCGTACCGTACAATTGTCATTTAAATAATATCACAATATTCAATAATGGGTAGTACCATACTTTTATAAATTGAACAAAGGGTACCACGGGGGATTTTAATCTTACACGATTCAAAAGAGCAATTCGCTTTGATGCTTTACAAATAAATTTTTCAATATGCTTGTTCCATTTAAAATTACTAGTTAACACAAGACCAAGGTGAGTATATTGATCAGTTCTTTCTATAGACGTGTTATGCATATAAAAAAGTGGATAATTAAGGTAATTATTTTTTCTAGTGATTATCATGTACCTGGTTTTGTTGGCAATAAAAGTTACTTTCCATAATACACTCCATCGTTCAATTTTTTCCAAATCTCTACAAATTTTACCAATTGATTCTACAGTCATCAAAAAAATCAAGTAAAGATGTGTCGTCTGCATTAAGTGTACATCACATTCTCGGTTAACAACAAGATCATTTATATAAACAAGAAAAAACAGTGGCCCGAAAATTGACCCTTGGGGTACACCTGAGTTTGTGTATAACCATTGCGAGGAACAAGCATTCACTACAACCCGTTGGAATCTGTTACTTAAATACCTATCAATCCACTTTAAAGCATCACCCGTGATGCCCATTTGAATAAGTTTAAATAAGAGACCTTTATGCCATACTTTATTGAAGGCCTTGGAAACATCAAGAAAAACAATACATGCATCATGTTTATCATCTTCTAAAGCATTTGCAATTTTCTAAGTAATGAATAAAAGCTGATTCACAGTGGAATCGGATTGCTTAAATCCAGAATTTTTGTCTGTCAACAAATTATTGTCACCTAAATATTTGTATATTTTCTTATAAACAACCTTCTCCAATAACTTGGGATAAATTAGATAAAAGTGACACAGGTCTATAGTTAAATACTAAATGATGATTTAAAAAAAAAAAAAGAGGTACAACATTTGCACCTTTCCAAGTAGCTGGAAATATACATTGCGTAAAAGACATATTAAAAAGACAGGATAATGGTTCACATAGGGACTGGGCACACTCTTTTAACACTTTGTTACTGATGAAATCAGCACCCACAGCTTTATTTGAATCTAAAATAGACAGCGCTGAAAAAACTTCTTCCGGAGTGGTACTGAAAAGGTCTAATCTTGAGTCTGTTATATAATTAAAAGCCGGTAGCGGATCAGCCACTGAATGCGCTGTCATGCTACACTGCTCTGCAAAATAGGTGTTAAAACTCTTAGCCATTTCAATGCTGTCGTCAATTAGTCTATCACCACACATAATATTATGGATACCATTAGACACATTATTAACATAAACCATTTTAGTTAATTTCCAATACGATTTTTGCGAAGTATTTGGATTTAATAATTTATCTGATATGTTGGTATAAAATGTATTACTAGCTTTACGAAATGCAGCTTTAGCTTCCCGCCGCTTATCGCTAAAATGTGCATAATGTTCAGTACGTTTGGCGCGTTTATGAAGACGTTTAGCCTGACGAAATAATTTACGTACTTCACTGGTCATACCAGGTTTGTCGCCAGGTCAAACTGTTACAATCTTTGACTGTACACACAGCTCTGTAAAATGGTGTAACATATCTGTTAAATTATCTGAAATAATGTCAATATTGTCTGTTATAGAAAAAAAGGTATTCCATTCAATGGATAACAGAATATTTTTTAAAAGTTCATAGTTTCCTTCGTCAAATAACCACACTTTCCTCTTAATATGCTTTCTCTTTGGATATGAAAAATTAAATGAACCATACACCACGCCATGATCGAGGTTGTCTATAGGTGGGAGTACACCAACATCAAAAAAATAGCCAGGCGAGTCTGTAAAAATCAGATGAAGTAAATTGTTATTTCTTGTGGGTGTGTCTATTAACTGATACAATTAAAAGTGTCCACTAAATTAACGAGTTTTAAACCGAGTTGACTATCTTTGTGGTCGGACAACCAGTGAGTACATCTATCATTAAAATCTCATTTACTCCTCTGTAAAATGACAGAGGAGTTTAAACCAGTGGTGGCTAGAGACAGAGAATCCTCAAGGGAATTAATAAAGTTTTCAATTTGAATAAAAGATTGACAAGGACTTCTATAACACACGCCGACTACATCATCAGGACCAGGGTTAGTGTGAAGATCTCCACATAACAACAACAGTAGAATAATACAAAGGGCATGTGCTAACAACAAGCAGATATATATAAACAGTGAGATCAGAGGTGATATATTACATGAATGAATAGACAAAGCGTGCCGCGACACAGCCTATTATACCAGCAGCCAATTACCGCCCGCCACTGAGTTATACCAATCATGGCGGCTCAAATAACCTGACACAATGCACTGAGAGAGGGTCATTAAAACAGTCAAATGTATACATTATGAACACAAATCAGCAGATATAATCCACAAGCAACGCAATAAACTAATATAAGCGGTCTAAAAATTTTAATGACAGCGAAAATACTAATTGAAAGTGTGTAAAACAATATTATTAAACTGATATAAGCGGTCTGGAAATATCAATGACAACGAAAAGCAACCAATTGAAAGTGTGTAAAAACAATATCAGCAAACTTAGATACAAGTGATAAAAAAAATGTAAACGCACAATTTACGTAGAATAATAAATTATCATTAAATTAGTGCAATAGTTTTATTATTATTAAGGAACGAACAGTTCAACTTACGGATAGATCATAAAAGGAGATGAAAAAGTGTTTGGCTTGTGACTCACAGTTAGTAATGGAGGGAGAGGGGACTGACTAGTGATGACCTACAGGTGTCTCGTTCACCAGCTTGTCCAGTTCACCTGTCGTGATCACTCCACGGACACGATCATCATGCAGGCGCACCAGAATCCTACCGTCATGGCTCCAATAGTGCTTGAAACGGCCCGCTTTGCGCTCCACGCGTGCCAGGTACAGTAAGTGGCTACGGCGGCGTGTCAAGTCATTGCTCACATAAACGTCCTGACATTGCTTCCTGGCTCCATACACGGGTCCGGCTACGTGCCCCATACGTGGAGAACTTGACGATGATCGGCCTTGACTTGTCTTGTATCGGCTTTCCTACACGATGTGACCATTCAATGTCCCACGGCGAGAGCTTCACACCGACCTTGTCCGCGTATGCCATCACGATGTCATCTGTATTCTCCTTTCTTCTCTGGCTCCTTATTCCAAATCCTCAGAGAGTTCCTTCTGGAGTACTGTTCGTGCTCGTCTAGCATCTCTTCGTGACGAGTATTGGTGGTCTTGAGTACATGTACCTCGTTCTTTAGCTTCTGCAATTCGGCCGTAAGCTGCTCTATCTTTTCATCTTTCATTAAAATGTTGAGTTGTGGCGTGGTCGGCTGGAGGGGGGTGGCTCCGTGGAAGGAGAGGCTTCCACCTGGTCATGAGTCCGTTTGTCAGGAGTAGGTGTGAACGCTGCCTGAGCCTCTGTCATTGTTAGCTGTCAGGGTGATTAACACGTACGTACACAGAGAGCTGTGAAAAATGTAGACGTGTACACCCAAAATGGCTGCTAAAATATTTGAAGTGCAAAAAATAAAATGTTTTGTGTTGCAGCTTATGATGTAGAAGAGTCCACGCCTGCTATCTCATAATGTACTCTGGTGTCTTACGCAGGAACCATGTCAAATGTGCTTCCCAACATGCCCGGCAATACTATTAAATCGGCGTTAAAAGTCGGAGCTTTGCTAGCGATGCAATGTGTTGCGATGGTGTACACCTAAATCCTGCATGCACTGTCTGTGAGGATGCATGGCCTTCAACCGGCACTAATTGACCCTGCCTTGTTGTCCATATACTACTAGTTCAGTAATATTTGTGGCGGGATTTTCGTGACACGGCGTGGCCATCCGGAATTCGAGGCTCCAGAATCATGAATTTTCACAACTGAATTTTTCATTTTATTTCAAATCGAGTATAAATACATAGGTGTCTAGGTATATATATGGTGAAATTTTTCTGAATGAACATTACCATTGGAATAATATTGTAGATTGATAAAATAAAATATTTTATTAAATGAAAATTTGAATAATATTGTACATGTTTATTCAATAAATAATATTTATGCGTCAGCCTGTACACAATACGTTACTGTATGCCTGCCTGTACTCAATAGGTTACTGTATGGCTACACGTGACCGTCCCACGCATGCCGTTTCGCAGTTGAATGGGTCTTTAACCCTTAGAGTGGTCAAACCCGAGATATCGGTGCGAACGTGTTTGGGCCAGATTCACAAATACCGATTTGCTTTTGATATGCAGGACATTGAAATTCTTTCACAAATCAATGTTTATCGACTAAGTACCCATATGGCGTGTCCAATATGTTGTTAAAATGATATTAAAAGTATATATATAAGCAATTTGTTGAGATAATAAACAACAATTTATAAAAACAATAAACAACATACATAAAGACGCCCTAGTTAGTTCCCTGGGGGAACAACAGATATAATGAACAGTATGACTGGAATTTTAAGTCTGGGTCAAAAAGTAGCTATGATTGCAGTACCGGTATGTCAAATAATCAGTTACAAGTGTTTTTATACAACAGTCACCACGTGATGCCTGTTAACTAATTTAGCTTTAACTGGAATTTATGTCTAGATACAGTAGGCTCTAGCAGTAGGCTATAAGCCTACAGAGCCCGTCCTACCCGTTCGCCATTGTTGATAAAAGAATAGATTTAGCGATAAGATATTAGGACCTACTAGCCTACTGCCAAAAATTCTGGCTACAGTGTTTTGCTGACGCCGATTCGACAAAAAAAGTCGGAAAATGACTATGTCAGCGAAAAGTGTGTCGGTATGTACATCGCGATATCTCGGCCGTTTATTTATTTATTAATTTCGCTGACGATTAGTAGAGCCCTTCGACTAATATAGATTGCCAACTGTCTAAATTTTTAGGAAGATAGAGTGAGAAAATGAGCTAACCACGACCCGATTAAAATAGCCAATTAAATGCCAATCGATTAATCGAAAAATTACGATGTCTTATTACGAAGTGACTCGCACGCCGGCATGCTAGAAAATAAATTAGTGCGCCAGCATACCGGCGTGCAAGTGTATAGCGGTATATATCTAGAATGCCGGTATGCCGTGCTAGAACACGGTACTTAATCAGTTAACCTATAGACAAATTACCTAGTCTTAGCCTTAGAAGCAGGCTGCCTGGGCCTTCTGATTAATCGCAGGGATCATGATTACAATGGGAACTGCGTGTATGACTATGAGGACATATATAGTTGCCGATATAGGCCCCCTTAGCCCTATATATTTTAAAATTCTCCTGTGTATTTAATTATAGGCATAGGTGAAATGCAATTGGCAAGATTACATGAAACACCTGCTAATGATGAAAGACGATCTAAAAAGCAATTAACTACAACAGTAGGCTGATAAAACACCACATTAAACACAATCAACCCCAACAGTAGATAAAACGCCAAATAAAACACAATTAACTTCAACAGTCCATATAACACCATCTAAAACGCAATTATTATTAACAACTCAGCAGAGTGATGACATGTCTTGCAAGTTGATGTCGAGGTGCGAACGACTTTACCAGTCGATATAACACCCAGCCTAGGATGTAGGGTATTAACAACTCAGCTATGCATATACATGTTAAACAGTTGTAATGCCGGTATGCCGGCGCACTAGTCTATTATCTAGCACGCAGGTATGCCGGCGTGCGAGTCACTTCGTATTTATTAATGTCGCTGATAATTTCCAAATTCTACTACTACCGGTTGCCCACTATCTAAAATTTCAGAAATATAGAATAAGAAATAAACCCCCGTTTGTGGTATCCGTTTTGAATATGGCCCTTTTAGTCTATACTGTATGGAACGCTGCTGGTCAACCCCCCCCCCCCCCCCGAAAAAAAAATTCGGACAAAAACCCTTGCCACTCACAGTGTGTAAATGCCACATTCTGATACCACTCTGGAAAAAAAGTTTGTCTGCAACATATGATCATATCACATTATCAGAAAAAATTGTTTGTTTTTGATCAGAGAGGAAAAAATGTAATGATTTCTTGTTGGGAGGGAAAAAATTACTTGATTAGGAAGAAAACCATACCCACCCCCCTCCTGGTATTAAATAGTTCGTCCCTAACGTATCGTACGGCAAAGTTATAATGGGAGTCAATGGGAGCCCGTCATTTTGTAAACGAGGCTGCCCATAGAGTTACATTATAAAGAATCACGTACGTCGTTACAATTTAAGAATTAGCCACTGCCTAATTCAATATAAAAGTTTTCGGGCTATTTTCTCCTTTTATCGCTCACACATCCTACACTACACTAGTGATTGCAATTTTTGGTTGATATACTTTTTCGCATACTGGTTAAATTGGTTGTATTTATTAAAATCAATGATACAATTTAGATTACATAAAAAAGAAAACAATCATATATCTGTTAAAATAATAAAACAGTAAAAGATATATTTACAACGAGTTACCCGCTGAAATTCGTTTACCTCAATAATCTGCAACCTGTAACGTTAACTCATCCCCGCTAGACTACTTCGACAAGTTATCGTCTCACCACACCAAATACCCGTCCCATAGACTTACATGTAATATGACCCATACACTCAGGCCTCCCAGCACTCTTCAAGTGGAGAAATGTAAATAAACCTATGTATCATTTTAACCACCAGTCTGTTCTCTTTCAATCTGAACAATAAAAAAGGGATGTTAAACTGACACAATTTTTTTTATTTGAGCCCACAATAACCTCTTGCCCCACTCTCCTCTGATCGACCTAGAAAAAAATTGACCTTGTTTTTCAGAAGAGCCTTGTTACAGCCAGCGCAAGGACTTCCTGTTGGATCTATCTTTCATCATTTCGATGCTTTTGCTACACCAAATCATCACAGAATCGATTTAAATTGGTAGCAAAATGCTATATCTGTAATATTTGCCACCGAGGCTGCTGCAAAGAGCCGCATTTTTTAAAAAGAGACTAACTTTCTTATTCTTAAACTTTATAATGATATGCGCGTATCATTTTGTGTGGTGAGACCTTATAGTCTAGCACATTCTCATTAGCTGATTAGTTAGTCTGTTAGATCACATAATTTCTCTGGTTAGATGTACAGTAAATGTGTATGAATACGGATAAATTTATTTGTTAGGTCATCGGCTAAAACTATGCAGATCAGTAATACAATAACTGTGTACAAAATAATGCCAGATATTTACAGCAACACTTAGTCTTAGTCACCGTAGTAGTGATCTCACCCACCTCAGTACGGTACCCCCTCAGTATGAGCATCACCAACAAAGTACAGTGCGTGCAGTAGGGGTTAATTGGAGTTGCAACAGTTCAGCTGTCAGGTCTTATCTAGCAATGTGATGCAGTATACAGTCAAAAATATTGTTTAAAGGTTTTTATTATCACACAGGGACAATTGGAATATCAGTAACAGGATATAAAGATAACGGCATACGAACTGCATGCTGTGGTTGGTCGTGGATAAATTTACAAATCACAAGTTTTTTTAATACTGAAAGTTACATATCACATACTGTTTGGGCCAAGTACGAACGAGATAACTGTTCAGGACATATTTGTTAGTGTTGTGTAAATATGAAGCAGTATCAAATAAAAATAATCAGGATGTGACGGTCTTCGCCCATATAAATGCATACGTTCAAGATGTGACGGTCTTAGACCATCTGAATGCATATGTAGCCGGGTGTGTGTATGGCGGACTGGAGTGATTACTACTCTGGCCAACGAGTCGACTCTTTGGCTAGATGCGTAGCACTCAGGCATCACGATGCCAAGGTTGGTGGTTCAATCCCCGGGCTGGGCAGTTTCAACACTGTTACATTGGCGCCCAATAACGGTTCTCCTTACCAGTAATGCAGTAGGCCTACCAATAGGCCTGATCTCAGTAGGCCTACATAACACTGGGGATAGGATTGCGGTAAAAGGCAGGCAGGAGAAGTTAACCCACGAGTGTGTTGAAGGCTGCTCGGGGACGAGCAGATATTTGACAGGGGAGTATATGTAGCCGGTTGTGTGTATGGCGGACTGGAGTGATTACTACTCTGGCCAACGAGTCGACTCTTTGGCTGGATGCGTAGCACTCAGGCATCACGATACTAGGGTTGGTGGTTCGATCCCCGGGCTGGGCAGTTTCAACACTGTTGCACATGTGAGGAAGATTTGACGCTCTTAGACAATAGCCTATCTAATGTATAATCAAGATTTGACAGCCTTAGATCATCTAAGTATATGTGAGGAAGATGTCACGGACACCATCTAAATGTTTATAATCAGTTTGTGATCGTCTTAGACCATTCAAATGTATATGAGGAGGATGTGACGGCCTTTGACGATCTGAATGTATATAATCAGAAAATGTGACGGCCTTAATTGGCCCATCGAAATGTAAACCTAAGTAACCAAGATGTGGTCTTAATTTGAGTCTATCAGATCCCCCATTATTTTTTTCCTATTTCACTATTATTTCACTATTATAATTAATTAATGTAGTTCTTGTTTGTCTTGCATAGAAATGTTATGTTTTAGTTTTATTGGATGAAATTAGCATTCAACTTAGGCCAGCTGAAAAGCTCAGCCAAAACACACCGGGAACTCCCGAGCACGGTTTGGTAATAGTCAGTTTCTATGTGACGTCACTGGTGGAACAGCCGGCAGGAGTTCCAACCTTTTTCTATGCTGATTAGACAGAGAAATGGCGAGTTAGATAGTGCTAGATAGTGACTCCAGCGACAAGCACACAAGTGAGTCTGGGCTGGATTTTTGCACAGATCCAGGCCTAGATGATTGTGATGGGCTAGTGGATGTTGGGGAGACGGGAGTGCGTCGATCCGTATTTCTTTGAACTGCCTGCAAATACAAAACCTGTACAGCAGACCCACATGTCGCACTTCGTGAACAGTCACGACACCCGTAGCAGTCAGAATAACGTCCAATTGAACTGTAGCCAACCGACTAAAGGCCTACAAACATGACAAAGGCTTCCCCCTGATATGAAACTCTACATACGGTAGCAGTTTGGGGCTGGAATCATCGGTAGTCTAACGTTAGATTTAGAAGAAAAAGCAAATGCCCTCCTAGGCCACACAACACATATAAAATGTCTGTATATAGTAGGGCTTACAGCTGTTAGTCCCAGCCTAACAGTAGGCCTTTTCCTTTTAGCTTGATATTATTACATCCCATAGCCTCATAGGGGCTATGAATATCACTCTAGTGATTATAATTATGGCGTGTAGGGCAATGCATTTTCATATGACCTGATTTTGTCCACTCGTAGCCTTTTTTTAGGCCTAGTCTATTTGTAGACTAGGCTATAAGCACATACCGCATTCTACAAATTCACAATTGCCTTTAGCCTATGTCAGATTCCTTTCACGTTCGTGGCTACATGATATAGACCACTAGTTTGATAAAGAAAATAAATTATTTTTTCACCTTATTATTTAACGTTTCTAGCATAATCTAGACTAGTATTATTTTTATCCAATGTCACTCTTACTATAGCCCAGCAATAAATATTGTAGGCCCTAATAATATTTAGTAAGCTTTAGTGGGCCTAACGAGTCATTTAATTTGGTAGACAACAATACTTCACCGGTATTAAAACACAACCCCCCCTATGCAAACCAAATAGATATCAAATTGTCTCTAATTTGTATTAGACATGTAGACTTATCTGATTATATATAAATCAGGCATTTCTACTGCATCAGAAAAGTAAAATAAACTAAAAATCAACTATAAAATAATAATAGGCCTAGATCTTGGCATATAAAACACTTTGCTAAAAAAGCGCAGGGTCTTTCATCTGATAGGCCTACATGTAGAGCCTAGATGCTACTTGCTTCCTCTGCACAGCTTTCGTCCCAATGAATAATTGTTATTCAATAGTGCCTATGCTAATCAACAAAAAACTACACCGATATTAGACTAGGCCTAGGCCTATATAGTTTTTCTTTTAAAGGTACACACTTCGAAGTAACCAGACTATGAAATTGACTATAGTGAAGTAGTAGAAGCCGTGTGGGTGTGTCTATTTTTGACAGTTCAGCAAACTAACAAGCAATGGCTGAGCCATGGCATATGATTTTTCAAGTCGAGATGGGAACATATGGATAGTTACAGAAGCGCGATGTTTTTGACGAAGTTGATGCCAATGCCGGTGCCAATGTTGGGTCACCTGCAGCTGCAGCTCTGTGTTGGCGAGTTGTATAATTCTAAGCTGCGCTGCGCCACAGATACCACGTGATGTATACAAGCGCAGCGTGTGTGGTGTGTGTCACAGCTGAGCCGACCTGAGTTGCCAAACTCTCAAGCGTGGGTTATCAGAGACAGAGTCTCAGAGACTACAATGAGTCGTTGTCTGGTGGCATTTTTAAGTAAGTGTTATAGTAAGCCTATATTATAAATTGGATGAAAAAAGTAGAAAACGATTGATCAGATAAATCATTCACTATCACTGCACAGAAACAACACCTGACATGTACATCATTGAACCGACAATGGGCCTACCTAAGGATCATACTGCCAAGGTTTGAAGTTTGAAGAAAATAGCACATCATAAGCCTCCGACATATAGGCCTGACATCCAGAAGACCAACTGAGAATTCTAAGATACGGAGCCTAACATAAAGCTAGCTAAATCTACAACAGCTTTTGGCAAGCGCAGCGAGCATCAGAGCTGTGAAATGAGTAGGCCTATCAAAGTTGCTTTTATACCTATAATAAATTGCTACTCTGGACTCAATCTGATGTGCTATGGCCAATCTATATAACATCATATTGCTTATAATAAATATATTTACTAGCTTACATCTCTGTGATTCATGATATGTGACATATATTGGACCTGAATTTAGGTAAATGTACAAGTACAATTTACGGCGATATAGTTTGTATCAATCTTTGCCGGTGCGACATTTATGTGAGGAAAATTCGTCCACAAATGCGCATGCTCATAATCCATAGAAGTGGTTGATAAACACAAAAACACATGAGAAAGAACCGAAGCAAGCACAATATGTTTGGGCATGATGCGAATCGAGTCGCCACGGCTACTGTAAGTTGCTGCCTGAGACCTGCTTGTTGTCGATACACAGACTTTTCGCCCCATAGTCAGTTCGCACCAATTTTTAGTGAGACGTTTCGCCCCCAACTCATACTTAGGAAAGACGTTTCGCCCCCTCCTCATAAATAGGAAAGACGTTTCGCCCCCGTCTTCATAGTTCAGGAAGACGTTTCGCAGCCCAAGCTATATATCAAAAAGACGTTTCGCACCCAAACCATATTTCAGAAAGACGTTTCTCACCCAAACCATATTTTAGAAAGACATTTCGCACCCAAACCATATTTCAGAAAGGTGTTTCGCCAACAAATCATAATTAGGAAAGACGTTTTGCACCCATTTCATTATTAGGAAAGACGTTTCGCCCCCTCTTCATATTTTGGAAAGACGTTTCGCCCCTATCGTCATAATTTGGAAATAAGTTTCGCACCCTTTTGATAATTAGGGAAGACGTTTCGTTTGCTATTCATAAATCAGCTTGATATTCATTTTTAAGAAAGACGTCTCGCACCCTAATCATAAAACATCATAAAATTGTGAGGATTGCCGTCCCATTTATTATTAGGAAAGACGTGTGTCCACTTAGGCTACCTTGTTGTTCATGCATTTTACTATCACTTACCTTTTTCATTCCTTGATTCCGCCACTTTAATTTATTGTGCTTTCGATCTGATCACCGACCTAAACTTGGAACATAAATAATTTAATGCAATATTGTAGGTTGTATTACAATCACGTAGGCCTATATCATTATTAGGAAAGACGTTTCGCCCCCTCTTCATATCTTGGAAAGACGTTTCGCCCCCTATCGTCATAATTTGGAAAGACGTTTCGCACCCTTTTCATAATTAGGAAAGATGTTTGGCTTGCTATTCATAAATCAGCATGATATTTATTTTTAAGAAAGACGTCGGGTACCCTAATTATTTTAGCCTTAGCCAAATTTTGTTACCTAGCTTTCAGTGAAAGGGTATGAAAAAAAAAAAAATAATAATAATAATAATTTATTATTAGGACATATATATTATTTATGATATAATAAATAATATATAATATAATAATATATATGTTAGTTTGCTATTTTATTAGTGAATACAACTATTATAATACATTAGAATATTATTAGAATATAATGTAATGTTAATATTGAATATTTAATTGAATAAATTATAGACTCTGTAATTAATTTAATTATAGACTCTAATCACAGGAATCAATGTTAAGAAAATTTTGATGAAGATGAGGGTTATTTCTTTATTTGTTTTCAACATGTAAGAAATATGAAATAATCAGACATACTTTATTTTCAGTTGTTTGTAATTTTATTATTGGATTTAAAATTATTTCTTTAAGCGTATTAGATCTATGTCAAGTCAAAATTAGTATAGCATTTTAGCCTTAGCCAAATTGTGTTACTTTGGTAAAAAGGGTACAAAACATGTATAAATTATATTGTCATTTTGAAACATGTTAAAGGGCATTTATTATTCATGTATTATTTATTAAACAATTACATAATATATATTAAGATATATTTATATCCACTGCAGTTATCATATACTTATAATGTATTATACTGTATTTTTGGACTTTAATTTTAGTTTTAATTTCAATTGTTTGTAATTTTATTCTTGGATTTAAATTTTATTTATAATATCAAGTCAAAATTAGCATATTATTTCAGCCTTGGCCAAATTTGTTTACTTCAGTAAAACTAAAAGGGTACAAAACATGTATAAGTTATATTGTCACTTCATAATTATTTATCTATTATTTATGATACAGTTATATAATAATAATATATTAAGATCTATTTATATTCATTGAAGTTACTATAGGGCCTATATAAGTTACTATATGACTATGTATTTTTTTACTTGTATGTCAGCTTGACATTTTGTTGAAAGTCAATAAAATAAAACTATAAATTTGAAGGCTGATTATTTATTTTTAGAAATATATATAGGGTCTAGGTATCCTAATTTGTGAAGGAGGCGAAACGTCTTTTCTGGGGAGCGAAACGTCCTATAAGAACGGGGCGAAACGTCTTCTCAAGGGTGCGAAACAAGCTATCAAAACGGGGGCGAAACGACTTGCTTAGGGTGCGAAACGTCCTATAAGAAAGGGGGCGAAACGTCTCACATGAGGTTTCGAAATGTCCTAATTTAGAGAGGGGGCGTAACGTCTTTCCCAGGTGGCGAAACGTCTTCCCTAGGGGGTTAAACGTCTCAATGGGGGGCGAAACGTCTCAATAGGGGGCGAAACGTCTCACATAGAGAGCGAAACGTCTTCCGTGGATGCGAAACGTCTCACAGGGGGCAAAACGTCTTAAACTGGGACAAGTCGTCACGGCGACGGGGGCGAAACGTCTTGAAGATGGGTGCGAAACGTCTTGGGGGGGGGGGGGCGAAACGTCTATGGTGCGAAATGTCCTGAAGCCTTGTTGTCTACCTTTTCCATGAGAGCAAACAGATCATCAGTTTCACATTATCACTAAACAGACAAACAAACAATTCGGTCATCACTTTTATCAGTTTATGTGTCTAAAGTTAAACGGATAGATCTTTTGAAATAGTATCAATTAGGAAATTGAAACATGACGGAAAGGATCATCGGAATTAAGCCGTTTCAGTTTGTTCACATCGTTGACTTGGTAAGAAAACAGTGGATCTGAAAAAAGGAAAACGCTGTTCGACCAGAGAGTTTACTTTCATTTTCTGTGGGCGATAAAACGTGAAAACAGAACTCCGATCGTGGTCTCACCACACTAAATAAGCCGAAATCACGGCAGGTGTAGTCTAATGCTAATGATGGAATCATCACACAAAATATCACACAAAAGAATCCGGCTGTTTCAACCTCTTGAGTTAAAAACAAATACAAAGAAGTTATATTTCTGTGGATATTATTAGTATTATTATTAGTATACACGATCATGACGATGTTAGTAGGCACTACCACAAAAAATCTAATTTGCTAATATTTATAATTTTATGTGCCTATGTTGTAGACCAGACTTGAATTAAGAAAAATCTTTTTAAATTTTTAAAATTCCTCCAATAGTTTTTGAGATATTGACGTTTTAGTAACCAAGAAAACGTGTTTTTTTCTGCCAATTTGGTCATACAAACAAGTAAGAGGTTTTTGCGTCCTTTTACATAGGGAAATTACTGTGAAATGTGTTTTTTTCATATAAAATTGAATATATTAATCTCTGGCGAGCAAAATTTTAAAATTTTCCAATACAAACCATATATTTTCAAGTTTGTTGGACTCTCGGCTACACACAAATTACTGTGTGTTACCAATTATGTTTACATTGACCTTGAGGTTTGAGGTCAAAGGTCACAATACCCCATCAAATCACCCTTTTGTCACCCTCCTCTGAAATGACTGGAATGGACCAAATAACAGGTAGTTTGACATATATTAAAATAGTGCCCATGGCCAGCACTTTAATGAATCCCAACCCAAGTACACATGTTGACATGGATTGGGGTTGGGCTTCATGAGGTTGTTACGCCAAGGTCATTGTAAGGTCATTTCAAGGTCACAGCAAGGTCAAATCAGCTCAAAAGCGGTGAAAATACCTTATTTCTGTGTTTTTTGTCCCAATTCTGTACATTTAGGATGAGTATGATAGTCAAAACCAACATACACACCAACACTAAGGTACAACAAACACACCCCAAGTGGTTAAAGGGGTAATATGGGGGTTAAAGGGGTAATACCCTATCAAATCACCCTTATGTCACCTTTCTCTGAAATGCCGGAAATGGACCAAATAACAGGTAGATTGACTTATTTAAAGATGTGTCCAGCACTTGCATTACACCTAATGAATCCCAACCCAAGTACACAGGTGACATATGGATTAAGATTGGGCTTCATGAGGCTGTTACCCCAAGGTCATTGTAAGGTCATCTCTAGGTCACAGCAAGGTCAAATCAGCTCAAAAGGGGTGAAAATAACTTCTTTTTGTGTTTTTTACCCCAATTATGTACATTTAAGATGAGTATGATGGTCAGAACCAACCTAGACACCAAAACTAAGGTACAACGGACATACCCCAAGTGTTTAAAGGGGGTAATATAGGGGTGAAAGGGGTAATACTTTATCAAATCACCCTTATCTCACCCTTCTCTGAAATTACGGGAATGGACCAAAAACAGGTAGGTTGACTTATTTGGAGATGTGGCCAGCACTTGCATAATTACACCTAATGAATCCCAACCCAAGACAAGAACACAGGTGACATATGGATTGAGATTGGGCTACATGAGGCTGTTACCCCAAGGTCATTTTAAGGTCATTTCAAGGTCACAGCAAGGTCAAATCAGCTCAAAAGGGGTGAAAATAACTTATTTTTATGTTTTTTGTCCCACTTAATTCTGTACATTTAAGATGAGTATGATGGTCCGAACCGACCTAGACACACAACACTAATGTTACTGTACAACAAACACAACCCAAGTGGTTAAAAGGGTAATATGGGGGTTAAAGGGGTAATACCCTATCAAATCACCCTTATGTCACCTTTCTCTGAAATGACGGAAATGGACAAAATAGTAGGTAGATTGATTTTTTTAAAGATGTGGCCAGCACTTGCATTACACCTAATGAATCCCAACCCAAGTACACAGGTGACATATGGATTGAGATTGGGCTTGATGAGGCTGTTACCCCAAGGTTATTGTAAGGTCATTTCAAGGTCACAGCAAGGTCATATTGGCTCAAAAGGGATGAAAATAACTTATTTTTGTGCTTTTTGTCCCGATTCTGCACATTTAAGATGAGTATGATGGTCAGAACCGACCTAGACACCAACACTAATGTACAACAAATACACCCCAAGTGGTTAAAGGGATAATAGAGGGGTTGAAAGGGTAATACCCCTTATGTCACCCCTTTCTAAAATGACTGGTATGGACCAAATAATATGTAGATTGACTTAATTGGAGATGTGGCCAGCACTTGCATTATTACACCTAATGAATCCCAACCCAAGTACACATGTGACATGGATTGGGGTTGGGCTTCATGCCAAGGTCATCGCAAGACCATCTCAAGGTCACAGCAGGGTCAAATCAGTTCAAAATCAGTGAAAATATCTTATTTTTGTTGTTTTTGCTCAGATTCTGTACATTTAAGATCTTGATGAACTGCCTATTGGCACACACGCAATGAACAACAGAATTGCATCATTTCTTAGGCAATCACTTATAGCATTTTGAGAAAGTATGTTCTGAGCTAAGAAATGCACCTTTTTCACCTTTGTGGGCAGTTCCAATAAAAGTTGTCCGAAAGTGTTACATTGGTGGTGAAAAATTACAGGGTGAAAGTTTTTTAATTTTTCTGCTGCGCATTCACCAGTTAGACTAGATATAGAGACGACATCCCCGTATTTCTAATTTTTGACATGGTTGTCAATAATTAGAAATCAGGAATTTCGTCTCTATATCTAGCCTAACTGATGAATGCGCAGCAGAAAAATTTAAAAACTTTTGCAGTTCTAGTCTATGGACATGTTTACATCATATGGTCATATTAAGAAGCCAAAATAAAATCACCGATTTTTTGATGATTTTAGCCTGGGCCAGTCCCTTTAAAAAAACATATTTATTTCATCAAGTGTAGAATATTGTTTTGTATAATTAACATGTTTATTGGAATATGGGCGTTTATTATAATAAATAGGGTATGTGCAGAGCTCCAGATAATTTTTTGGTTTGAGGAGTATTTCACTCATTGAAATGGGTGATGAGGAGTGAAATATGATAAAAAAATAAATGAGGAGTATTTTTCATACGACAACATGACAGCTTTATTTACATCATTTTTTTCTTACAGTCACATAGTTCTCTTCACGTAAAAAATACAACAATCGTTTTATTTTTCTGGTTTTTTTTACTCTGATGGGTATTTTAATAGTTTTTATGAGTATTATTACTCCTCAGATTTTCTATCAATGAGTATTTGCTGTTTTTACATGCGTATTTTACTCATATACGCATGTTATCTGGAGCCCTGTATGTGTAATTTACCTGCATCTTATTGTTTTATAGCCACATAACTGTGTATGTGATATGTGAAAATAATCTTATTAATAGTAACTATGAACTTGCATGTACTTTACAGTGTATATTGGCAAAAAAAAAATCATTTTGTAATTTTTTTTAAAAATATTTATATACTTCTTGCTGTCATGTTACAATTATGCTAGTAGGCCTACACTCTTTCTCATTTGTACTGTGATAACTATCTATATATATGTATACATCATCAATGATCATGCATTTAATCAATACAATGTCCAAGCTGCAAATTACGCTAGAAGATAAATGAAAAATGACAATTTAGACACATTGTGCAACGAGGACAAGATAATTGCCCAATATCTCTAAATAGCAGTCGATCCTGTGACAAGAATCCTGAAAAAAAGGGGGTTATTTTATGACATATTTGAATTGGTTAGAGCCGATGATCGAGTGCACGAGGGCATGCATGCCTGAGTTATTGAAATAATTTGCACATTTTTAACAGGTGTACCGAAAAATGGAGCCCTTACTTGGTTCATCCAAGTACCCACCAACTGATTAAAGGTCTGCATCCATCTCTCTTTACTATCTAAATTTAGCGAACAGTCAACGTGTGTCAGGGTCTCACTTATTATGTAAGATCACATTTAAATATGTCAGTTTACCAGTAGTTTAATTACTCTGGCTTGAATATTTCCACATTTTACTGAGAGGCATTACATATAATTTATGTAATTTACATTCTCATATTAATGAAAATGGCAAAATAAGGTGTGCCTAAATTCAAACATTTTATAATTATCATTTATTATGATAGGATTGATGACGCGTACATGCAATTATTAAAATTAACCATGTTAATCATCTAATAAAATAATTTTAAAACAATGTAGTGTTATGTTATAGGATTAAGTCTATGCAGATTTAGAGCATAGATTAAAAGTACCACTTTTTTATCTTTCAATATTTGACAGATATATATTCCAAGTACAAATCAAATAAAAAATAAGTTACATATAAATAACAAACAACAGACACATCTAAAACTTCTGAGGGTGAGCCCCCGATCGCCTCACACCCCTTCTTTTTCAAATCCTGGATCAGCCCCTGGTTCTCAAAACCTTTTTAATGTACCAGTGACAAAAACACCATTGGGACAGTGCTAGTAGTGCAGCGCAGCACAGAAGGTGGCTCGATCAACTTCCAACCAGCAGGGTAGCAATGATTTATGTCGGATGTTTGCCTTGTTATATAGCAAACTAAAATATAGATCTAGAATGATGTGGGGATTATTTACTTTGAGGGATTAGGTCGAGGCTTGGTTAACCCTTTCAGTGTGGGACTGACTTTATTCATCAGATTCTGACGTGTATAGGCCTACAGTATAGTCGATCCCTGCACTGAAACAGGGTTTCCGACAGGAATGTTTGAGTGGGGGTCCAAAAGCGGAGAGGGTCCTCCCCCAGATAAAAAAAAATAAGAGTTTTAATTTGAAAATGACCTATTTTAGCTGAAAGAACAGCAAAATATGAAATATATATTTTCATTTTCTTTGCCAACAAAGCAACAAAGGGGGGGGGGGAGTATATCACAGTCACACCCCTTTGCTGCTGAGTGCGATTAGATCTAAGAGTAACTAGATTATGTTTTTTTTTAATTATTTAGAAGTATTTTTTTGTGATTGCTCATAGCATGCAGAAATTATTTGGTCAACAGCTGTAGATTGTAGAATTATTCAACTTGAGAAAGTGATCATTTAAACATTTGCCAATGATTTGGATTGGTTAGGCCTACATGAATTGCTATTGGAACCAAAGGCAAATAGCACAAATTACATTGATCAGCCAGCTCAGTATTCCAGTAATACAGTTTTACTGCAGTATTGTCAGTGATCAGTGTTTTCTGACAACACATATGATTAATTTTCACCGACTTGGTGAATTAATGAATTTAGCGCTTCAAGGGCTAAAAATATATATCTGTTTAAATAGTGTTTGTTTACGCTTACACTACTATTGAAAGACTCAGTCTTGATCATTTCACCGGTCAATACATTTGCTGTTAGCTCCCCTCGTAGATCAACTTGTTGTGTACTGTACGGGTGGAGTGTGCGACGTCTAGGGAACAGCGGCCCGGGTATAGAGGTTACCGGCGCATACATTTACCGTCACCATACCCGCCGAAAAATCTCGTCGAATACCATACTGTTTATGAATGAAACGGCGGGAGGGATTCAACAGCATGGAACAGCGTGGAGAATAACTCACAGACCATTCTGAAAATATTTCATCTACTGGTGACTTGTTTGTTTGAATGAGAAAAAACTATCACTCTCCCCGTAATTTATTTATTTTACGTGATTATGTCCAGAATAAGTGTTGACACACATTTTATAATATCATATAGGCCTACAGTCCATGAATTATTAGCAAGACTGGACGACGATAATGAAATCAGAAGAGCATGCTTCTCAGCTGTTCAGCGCAACGATCCAAACGCAGTTGTTTGCATGACGTCGTATTCTGCGGCAGCGTGTTTTCCCAGGAAACAACGTCGATTTTGCCGATATTAGCCGATTCAAATGCCCGGCGCTCATTCGCGCTAAACCCAATTCGCATAAAATTTTGCAATCACATACATTTATCATTACTTTACATGGCCATATGTACAATTCTCTACAATATCATAACAGAATATTGAAATTTTCACTTTTTAATACACAGTCTCTTTCCAGACCCACCAAATCCTCAAAAATTGACCGAAACCCGCCGAAATTATAGCGCGACTTCCCACTGATCTTCCGAACACAAACAAATAAAAATATTTTACCATCGCGAATATCTCCTCCCTCACCAAGCCGGAATATCATGCAGTCCGTTAAAGAGATTTGGGTCGCAAAACGCAATGATAAGAAAAGGCAGAAAAAAATAAGCTATTTATGACGTCATGTGGTAGTGCCTAATGTTAGGCACTTGACAATAAAATATAATTGAACTTTTTTTATTAACTCTGCTTGATTAATTTTATTCTACTGGGGCCGTATTCTCGAAAGAGTTAAGATCTTAATATTTGAGATAATCGTTGTATTTACGATTATCTCAAATATTAAGATCTTAAGTTTAAGATTAAGTGTAAGTGCTATTCTCGAAATATTTAAGATGCGACTGAGCGTAACTTTCCTCTTAAAGTTACGACAGCTCCCGACCTGTCGTAACTTCTACGACGAACTATACCAGCCTACCCTACAACATGTACAATGGCATTTATGCTTGTGACGTCATACTTTATGCCAAGTTGACTTGCGGAATGTTTTCCATAGTCTATAAATTATTTATTAATATTATCATGAAAAATGGGCGTAGGGACAACATCACGCTTCCGTGTTGATCAGATCCACCCCCCCCCCCCCATATCCATAGACTATCCATAATGTAGCCTATGTGATGTGGCATTTTTTGTCTGGTAGTCTACACACTCATTAGTAGGTCCATTAATTATATGACGCTGTGGTCTAATGGTAGAGTTGTTGACTGATAAGTCAGAGGTGCAAGGTTCGAGTCCCGTTTTCCTCATTTTTTTATTTTTTGTAGACTACGGCAATTAGACTAGGATAAGTCAAATGCAGAAAAAAAACATAATTTATTTATTGGGCGACATCATGCGATATGACAAGGCACAATAGGCCCTAAAATTATAGTACACGTTTCCGTCACACGGAAATTTAGCCGATTTTTAGTAAAACACAGGTAGTTAAGATCTTAGCTAAGGTTAAGTGTAACTCGTTCGAGAATAGCAAATTCAGATCTTACTTAGCTACGACAATCTTAACTTGATTTAAGATAAGATCTTATCCTAACTATTATTGTACGAAAATACGGCCCCAGGGTCTTACGATTTTAAAAAAGATTCATTTTTCAAAATCGGATAAGGAATAAAAAAGTTATGGCAAAAAATGTATTTTGAAACAGGCTTTTTCTTGTGTATGATAACATAGAGACACATTGAAATAAAATTGTGATTTTTTACTGTTTTTTTATGGTCAGCACTGTACTGAAATGCTGTAGCTGCTCCAAAAATGTTCAAATTTGGCACAGTGATAGCTATAAAAAACAGGAACAATATGCTGTTTAATTTTTTTAAATATCTCAAATAGTTTTTGAGATAGTGTCATTTTCTCCTATCCAAATTTGATTTTTCTCCGGTATTGTTAAGAACTGCAGAATTTTTGCAGGAAAAAAACTTTTTTTAATAAAAATGAAAAAACATCACAACTTTTCTTAAAATTAACAATACTTTTTCAAATTAAATATATAATAACCTGACATTTTTAGGTTCGGTAAATATTATAGAACGTGATTGCACATTTAATTATTTTTTTCGGTGACCTTGACCTCCAATAATGTCGGTGAAAGGTCAAGGTCAAATGCAAAAAAAATGCTAAATTTCACCTTATGCCAATTTTTTGTGGCCTGGAAAAAAGTATCTGCTACCCCTTTGATTCTCATAAAATTTTACAGACATGTTAGAAAATATATACTTTAACTGTACCGATAGGTTATTTTATTGTACTAGGTCCCAGGACAAAATATTTAGTTATAGAAGTACAAGCTAATTTTCAGAAATCTGTACATTGGGCGATATTACAGGTTTCGCCGTTATTTTTCTTCCAGACCCTAGTTCTAAGTTTAAACCATCATAAAAGTTATTTTTTCAAATAAATAGAACACATTTTTATACCCTTTTTCTACATGTACAAAAAACGACACAAGTGCCTAACGATGTCTCCTTCATCGCAGATATCAGGTATAACTCATTAACCGGTAGACTACATCTTTTCCACGAAACCGGCCGAAACCGGCCATATATAACTTTGCAATCTCAATATATCTAGGCTTATCGAGTTGTGAGCTCTATTATAGTGAGTTCTATTATAGTGAGTCTATTTAATGTTGTCCTGCAGTCTCACACTGTTATTACGCTGGTCTATCATTAAATCAACATTGTTCAACCACTGTGGCAGTGGAAGTAGTTAATCTGTCTCCTGACTCAGTTATTTCAATCTGAACACTACACACTGCCATCACATCTGAGCAAATAGCAGTAGGCCTACTTGCATGCAATGTGCCTAGGCTACTAAATTGTTTGCTAGACACGTTCTTTTGTACCTTCCCCTACCTGTCATTGACTGGGGTATGCCTAGTAACATATATGCCTATACCACCCAAACTGTCAGGTTAATATAAACAGTTTCTGTTTAATAGATCGGCTTTGAATAATGAACTGCACCACAGTCCCAGACCCTGGTCCTAGCCCAGGGTCACACAGGGAGTAGCTAGCTGTGAAACGCAGTGACGTCACTCGATGAAAACAAAGTTATATAACACCCCCTCCCCCATACTTCATTCTGTAAAGCGCAGTGACGTCACTCAGTGAAAACAAGGTTATATAAGAACCCTCCCTCATACTTCATTGTATTAGCCAGCTCGGTGAAAACAAAGGAGGTCGAGGTCATTGAGTTTCACAGTTTTGACCTATTTCCATTAGGGTAGCTTACCCGATTATCCCTAATAGACCGGATATAGGCCTACTAATAAAGACAGAGACGCAGTTGGGGGGCGTATTTACACGTGCAACGCATGACCACCACCTCCCTCCCCCCCTCCCAAACTTTGAAAACAACATTGAGCTGACGACAGTCAGATACGAGATACAGGATAGTTACTGTCGGATTCAACAGATCAATATATTTGTGTCTTAATTGTGAAACAGCTGCATCTTAGCTTTGATTTAAAACCAGGCCCGCTGGGGGGGGGGGGGGTTCGAGAGAGTCACCCCCTGACCTGCGTTTGCTATTTGCTCAACGCCAAATATAAATTCAAACAGTTTTTTTTACAGGGGAGTCCAATTAACTTGTTTCGAAAATACCCCAGCAATCCAAAATTCGACCCCCCCCTTCAAAAATTTCTGGGCACGGGCCTGTTAAAACAACGACCCTGAAGCCCGGCACAAGCTCTACTTCAGTGCCGTCAGGCTCTAGTTTATATTTACTTGAGATATAACGTATTGTAAAATAATTCACCAAAGAACAATTTATATTGTCTGGTTTCATATAAACCCGTAAAATATATGCAGTTTCAGTTTGTTCACATCGTTGACTTGGTAAGAAAACAGTGGATCTGAAAAAAGGAAAACGCTGTTCGACCAGAGAGTTTACTTTCATTTTCTGTGGGCGATAAAACGTGAAAACAGAACTCAGATCGTGGTCTCACCACACTAAATAAGCCGAAATCACGGCAGGTGTAGTCTAATGCTAATGATGGAATCATCACACAAAATATCACACAAAAGAATCCGGCTGTTTCAACCTCTTGAGTTAAAAACAAATACAAAGAAGTTATATTTCTGTGGATATTATTAGTATTATTATTAGTATACACGATCATGACGATGTTAGGCACTTGACAATAAAATATAATTGAACTTTTTTTATTAACTCTGCTTGATTAATTTTATTCTACTGGGGCCGTATTCTCGAAAGAGTTAAGATCTTAATATTTGAGATAATCGTTGTATTTACGATTATCTCAAATATTAAGATCTTAAGTTTAAGATTAAGTGTAAGTGCTATTCTCGAAATATTTAAGATGCGACTGAGCGTAACTTTCCTCTTAAAGTTACGACAGCTCCCGACCTGTCGTAACTTCTACGACGAACTATACCAGCCTACCCTACAACATGTACAATGGCATTTATGCTTGTGACGTCATACTTTATGCCAAGTTGACTTGCGGAATGTTTTCCATAGTCTATAAATTATTTATTAATATTATCATGAAAAATGGGCGTAGGGACAACATCACGCTTCCGTGTTGATCAGATCCACCCCCCCCCCCCCCATATCCATAGACTATCCATAATGTAGCCTATGTGATGTGGCATTTTTTGTCTGGTAGTCTACACACTCATTAGTAGGTCCATTAATTATATGACGCTGTGGTCTAATGGTAGAGTTGTTGACTGATAAGTCAGAGGTGCAAGGTTCGAGTCCCGTTTTCCTCATTTTTTTATTTTTTGTAGACTACGGCAATTAGACTAGGATAAGTCAAATGCAGAAAAAAAACATGATTTATTTATTGGGCGACATCATGCGATATGACAAGGCACAATAGGCCCTAAAATTATAGTACACGTTTCCGTCACACGGAAATTTAGCCGATTTTTAGTAAAACACAGGTAGTTAAGATCTTAGCTAAGGTTAAGTGTAACTCGTTCGAGAATAGCAAATTCAGATCTTACTTAGCTACGACAATCTTAACTTGATTTAAGATAAGCTCTTATCCTAACTATTATTGTACGAAAATACGGCCCCAGGGTCTTACGATTTTAAAAAAGATTCATTTTTCAAAATCGGATAAGGAATAAAAAAGTTATGGCAAAAAATGTATTTTGAAACAGGCTTTTTCTTGTGTATGGTAACATAGAGACACATTGAAATAAAATTGTGATTTTTTACTGTTTTTTTATGGTCAGCACTGTACTGAAATGCTGTAGCTGCTCCAAAAATGTTCAAATTTGGCACAGTGATAGCTATAAAAAACAGGAACAATATGCTGTTTAATTTTTTTAAATATCTCAAATAGTTTTTGAGATAGTGTCATTTTTTCCTATCCAAATTTGATTTTTCTCCGATATTGTTAAGAACTGCAGAATTTTTGCAGGAAAAAACCTTTTTTTAATAAAAATGAAAAAACATCACAACTTTTCTTAAAATTAACAATACTTTTTCAAATTAAATATATAATAACCTGACATTTTTAGGTTCGGTAAATATTATAGAACGTGATTGCACATTTAATTATTTTTTTCGGTGACCTTGACCTCCAATAATGTCGGTGAAAGGTCAAGGTCAAATGCAAAAAAAATGCTAAATTTCACCTTATGCCAATTTTTTGTGGCCTGGAAAAAAGTATCTGCTACCCCTTTGATTCTCATAAAATTTTACAGACATGTTAGAAAATATATACTTTAACTGTACCAATAGGTTATTTTATTGTACTAGGTCCCAGGACAAAATATTTAGTTATAGAAGTACAAGCTAATTTTCAGAAATCTGTACATTGGGCGATATTACAGGTTTCGCCGTTATTTTTCTTCCAGACCCTAGTTCTAAGTTTAAACCATCATAAAAGTTATTTTTTCAAATAAATAGAACACATTTTTATACCCTTTTTCTACATGTACAAAAAACGACACAAGTGCCTAACGATGTCTCCTTCATCGCAGATATCAGGTATAACTCATTAACCGGTAGACTACATCTTTTCCACGAAACCGGCCGAAACCGGCCATATATAACTTTGCAATCTCAATATATCTAGGCTTATCGAGTTGTGAGCTCTATTATAGTGAGTTCTATTATAGTGAGTCTATTTAATGTTGTCCTGCAGTCTCACACTGTTATTACGCTGGTCTATCATTAAATCAACATTGTTCAACCACTGTGGCAGTGGAAGTAGTTAATCTGTCTCCTGACTCAGTTATTTCAATCTGAACACTACACACTGCCATCACATCTGAGCAAATAGCAGTAGGCCTACTTGCATGCAATGTGCCTAGGCTACTAAATTGTTTGCTAGACACGTTCTTTTGTACCTTCCCCTACCTGTCATTGACTGGGGTATGCCTAGTAACATATATGCCTATACCACCCAAACTGTCAGGTTAATATAAACAGTTTCTGTTTAATAGATCGGCTTTGAATAATGAACTGCACCACAGTCCCAGACCCTGGTCCTAGCCCAGGGTCACACAGGGAGTAGCTAGCTGTGAAACGCAGTGACGTCACTCGATGAAAACAAAGTTATATAACACCCCCTCCCCCATACTTCATTCTGTAAAGCGCAGTGACGTCACTCAGTGAAAACAAGGTTATATAAGAACCCTCCCTCATACTTCATTGTATTAGCCAGCTCGGTGAAAACAAAGGAGGTCGAGGTCATTGAGTTTCACAGTTTTGACCTATTTCCATTAGGGTAGCTTACCCGATTATCCCTAATAGACCGGATATAGGCCTACTAATAAAGACAGAGACGCAGTTGGGGGGCGTATTTACACGTGCAACGCATGACCACCACCTCCCTCCCCCCCTCCCAAACTTTGAAAACAACATTGAGCTGACGACAGTCAGATACGAGATACAGGATAGTTACTGTCGGATTCAACAGATCAATATATTTGTGTCTTAATTGTGAAACAGCTGCATCTTAGCTTTGATTTAAAACCAGGCCCGCTGGGGGAGGGGGGGGGTTCGAGAGAGTCGCCCCCAGACCCCCTGACCTGCGTTTGCTATTTGCTCAACGCCAAATATAAATTCAAACAGTTTTTTTTACAAGGGAGTCCAATTAACTTGTTTCGAAAATACCCCAGCAATCCAAAATTCGACCCCCCCCTTCAAAAATTTCTGGGCACGGGCCTGTTAAAACAATGACCCTGAAGCCCGGCACAAGCTCTTCTTCAGTGCCGTCAGGCTCTAGTTTATATTTACTTGAGATATAACGTATTGTAAAATAATTCACCAAAGAACAATTTATATTGTCTGGTTTCATATAAACCCGTAAAATATATGCAGAAAAGCAGATATTAGGTAGCTTTGGGAAGCAAAATATTCTAAAATTATGGCCGTCTCTGTTGTCTGCTGGCCATTTAGCATTTTTGGACGACCATCTTGATTTTTGTGACCTTGAGATAACCTTGCCGTGACCTTGGGATCAGAGATATAGAGAATATCTATGCTTTGGATAACACCCCTAGGAAGCCCAACCCAGAATCATATAACAATGACTTTGTGTTCTTGGGTTGGGCATCAATTATTAGGTGTAATGAAAGTGCTGACGATTGGTCAAAAACTGATTATCTGCCTGTTTGTTTCATTTCGTCAGACAGGGGTACCATAAGGGTGATTTGATGGGGTATTATCCCTTCCACCCCCGTAATTTTCCGTGATGTGTTTGATGTATATCTGAACTGTACATGTGTTGTGTATTTGTATGTGTAGGCCTACCTGTGTTCAACTGTTGTGTAGCTGTGTTAAGATTTATGTGGTTTTCAACCATCTTACACATGCCAAGTGAATGTAATTGAGAGAAGAAAGTTATTTTTAACCATTTTGAGCTGTTTTGACCTTGATGTGACCTTCAGACGACCTTGTCATGACCTCAGAATAACACCCATATGAAGCCCAACCCCAAAGCATGTCGCCATATGTAGCCCTGCTTGGGTTGTGCTTCAGAATATCCATGGAATATCTGGCGAAAAGTCACAGCACGACATTCTGCCTGTTATTTTGTAGATTTGTACGTTACCAGACAGAACTGACGTAAGGGTGATTTGATAGGGGTAATACCCCTCCAGCCCCTATAAAACAACCCCTGTAATCTGTGTTGAGTAGTTCAATGTTGGGCTCTAAGTGGGTTTAACCACCATAGACATCTGAAATAAATAGATTTGGAGGGAAAACAACAAAAAAAGCTATTTCACCGAATATGATCTAATTTGACCTTGCTGTGACCTTGCGATGACCTTTTCATGACCTTGGGTGGCACCTCTCTGAAGCCTGACCCCCAAATCATTTCACCATGTGCACTTGGGTTGGGCCTAATCGCTCTGAAAGCCTATCATATCACAATGACTTTGTGGACTTGTGTTGGGATTCAATAGGGGTAGGCCTACTGGAAGGGCTGACGATTGGTGAAAATTTGATAATCTGCCTTATTTGTTTTATTTTCGCTATGGGTAGACAGGGTACCATATGGGTTATCTGATGGGGTGGGGTATTACCCCTTCAACCCATGTGGTATTCTGGAATGTGTTTGATGTACCTCTGTGTTGGTGTCTATAGGTGGTTTTCAACCATCTTAGACATCCCAAGTGAATATAACTGGGAGAAAAACAAAAAAACTGCTATTTTTCAACGACTTTGAGCTGCTTTGACCTTGCTTTGACCTCTAGATGACCTTGTCATGACCTTACACACACCCAATTCCAAAGCATGTTGTCATGTGTAGATTTGCTTGGGCTGGGCTCCATCTACTCTAATGGTAGTCACATATTTGACGATTGGTTGAAACAGAACAATCTGCCTGTTTTTTTGTCAATTTTTATCACATCAGACAGGGCTGACATAAGGGTGATTTGATGGGGTTAATACCCTTCCAACCCCTATAAAACCCCTTTAATGTCTTGAAATGTGTTTGGCGTAACTCTGTGTTGGGTTCTAGGTGGGTTTGTACCATCATAGACATCTTAAGTGGACACAATTGGAGGAAAAACAACAAAAATAAGTTATTTTCATCCTTTTTCAGCTGATTTGACCTTGCTGTGACCTTGAGATGACCTTGGCATGACCTTTGGGTAGCACTCATGTGAAGCCCGACACCAGACCATGTCACTATGTGTACTGGGGTTAGGCTTCATCAGGTGTTATAGAAGTGCTGGCCATTGTTCCAAATATGTTTTTTTTTCTATTTTTTAAACAAAATCCCTTGCCAGTGACACAATGTATATTGGAATATCTCATACCAGAGCGAGGGTTAATAAAAATTGACTTTTAAAGGAAACAAAGTGGAAAATGTATGTCGCGTCAATCCACACAAGCCACGTTATTGCCTAGACTAGTATTGAAGCACTCACCAGATGGGGTAGGCTATGTTGTTATTTCTATATGTTAAAAGAAGCGGCAATAACGCTATGGTTGACATGTGGTTGCAACTGTCAATAGCCGATCAACTGTCAATAGCTGATAATTATAATAAAATGCAATACAAAAAATATATTAGCCTATTTATTTTGTTGATGTGTGGCATCTCAACAGACCTCAAGTTCTTGAATATGCATCAGCCATCTGGGATCCACACACGGCAAATGATATTTACAACCTTAACAAAATACAAAACTATGCAGCAAGATGGGTCCATCATGACTATTCACACTACACAAGTGTCTCTTCCTTACAAAAACAACTGAATTGGTCTGACCTCTCCCCTAGCATTTAATTTACACGTGAACCCCACTGCATGTATATAGAGGACTGATTCACTCTCTATCCACTGTAAATAAATAATTCATAAAGTCATAAATTCATAAATTTTATCACTGAATAAAACCGGAAGAAACACAACACCAGTAGCTTATGGATGAAAGGGAAGTGCGACTTTTACAGGTGTTAACCAACGGCGCCGTTGTGGATTAAAGTGTAAAGTGTAAACTGTGAAGAAACACAACAAAGGTAAGTGCGACTTTTACAGGTGACTGATCAAAGGTGAGTGAGATGTGTCAGCTGAATGGATGAATGAGAAGTGCGACTGCTAGAGGTGTTTTTCAGCGGCGCCGTAATGGATTGCATTTACATGGTGATTTATATTAAACATCAGAAGGATTTTTTTCATTTTTTTTTCATATTATTTGCAATAATTTGATGATCATCCAACTCGACATTTAACTCAAATGAAAATTACTTTTATATCTCATCTCAGCAACAAACAGTCAAATAATTATATTTGCAGTGATTATATTCCGTTTTTTTTAATTCCGGCTTATATAGCAGCTTATAGAGCAGCTCAGACTAGAAAACCGGACTTTCCCTGAACTCCGGTCGGGCAGCCTCTGAGGCTAGCCGACCAGACTCCGGTTTAGTAGCCACTTCGTATATTTAATAAATGTAGACTGATAACTATATAAACATATAATAGGCCTACATATATATGAAATAATGCCTAATTATTCATATTGCTGAGGGCCTATACTATGTAAATAATTTTATTATAAATTTGTAGCCTATCATAATTATAATATAATGCACATGTATAAAAACATTATACTTTACTGTTGTATATTATGTAATGTAAATAAATAACACATAATTATTTGAAATAAATGTGTCATTCCGGAATGTGTTCTTTTCTTTTTTATTAACGATATCAATTGATTACAAAACTTAATGAAAAATTAAAAAATAATAATTTGGTGACTCTAGTGACATCTAGTGAGTACAATTTCGCAGCCATAGTAGATATATGCCACAAGTAATCTAACACGTTACATGACATGCAGGCCTACTATGAGGATTATATCGATGTGTCTACACATGCTAGACCAATAGCGGGGGCATTATTAAGATTGCCGTGGACGTTTCGGTTATTAAACCTACTTATATTTAGAAATTTTACTAATATATTGCTACCCGTGGACTATGGTTACTTACACAATAGTATATATATAGTTAATTGGGCCTCTATTAGCGCTTTTAGGGCCGGTCTCGACCGGTATCGCTCGGTTTCGTGAAAAAGACCCACCCCTCATTAACTGTTACGTGATAATCTGACAGGGATACAGTGGGTTAAAAGGATGTGTGTCTGGTCTGTGAAAGAGGGTATGAATTTAGGCCTAATTTTAACTATGGTGACCTTTTTGCACACTGGGGGGGCCTAGCTCAAAATCTGTCTGGGTAGCAACCCCTTATCGGAGCTGTTTTTGAAAAAGCACAGCCCAGGCTTCATTATGATATGCAGCACTAGATAGGGGGGAGGGCAAAAAGACGTAAAATTGGCCCGTGGAATTGAGGCATTTTACATGTATTTCATTGGGACTGGCATTTGGGGCGGTGAGACCTCGTCATCGCTAAGGTTAACCAGGTCTGTTAAGCCTACAAAAAGTCTACTATGATGATGATGATGATGATTATGATGATCTGACATTAAAGGTGCAATATACATATTGAGTTGACAAACGTTTCCTGATTTGAAAACATCCAATTTATTATGCCGCAGGACATTGAATAGAGTTTTGAAATGGCCATGCAGGCATGCTGCAACACCTTTTTCAGCCCAAAAGGTATTTAAGATGACTTGTAACACATGTTGTTTTAATGTTGGGCTAGCGTCAAAGACGTTTGGCCAACGCTAAAACAACACTGTTTCAGTGTATCGTTTTTGATGGGGAGCGGTCGTTCTGATAAACACCTGGTCATTATCCTTTCAAGATATCTGTAGGCCCTATGAGGCCTATCTGTATCCTACAATCCTACAGATACAGATATCTGGACATGAAACTGAACTAATCTAGCATAGGTTCAATGAGTCAATGGCTTTTGTTTGCTGGGATATAAGACTCCATTGATTCCTATCAAATATGCGGACAACCTAGAAAAATTGCAGACAACCTGTTTCAGACTTAGGGTTGTCTGCCGGGCAACCCTACTTTCAGTCCTTATTTCTAACGCTGGTACCCCTATAAGCACTACAGTTGTTGTCATGTTAAACCTGCTTACTTGGTCTAAAAGATTAAAATCGTTTTTAAATGACCGTTGGGGTCGATAACCGGTGAGCATTATGCCCACACTTTTAGGACGTGGACCCGCAGCCTATATATGGCCGGATCACGCTGATACTGTATATATAGGACATTCCCCTCGTATACACATGGACGGCTTACTAACCCTTACACTGCTGCATAAAATTTGCAGTAATATCTGGCACGATTTTTCTTGATGTATAACTGATACTAAAAGCCATTATATTACAAAATCTGTCAATTAGCCATCTTTAAAGCGCAAATAGAAAGACACCACTTGAAACAAAAGTGAAAAAAAAAAAATATTATTTTTCTTACAATTTTTTTTAGAAATTACTGGGCGACTATAGTCCCCCACAGGAGGCTGCGCTTGGTTTATTTTGTCACTCATAGCAGTGCAAGTTTTAGGGCATGGTATTGTATTAAAGTGAGCTGGGGATAAATGTCATTTTATGTCCCGACGCGATGTTGTTCTAATGTTGCCCAACCCTGCATCAACGTCTCGTGCCAGCTATGCAGTCAAGTGACCACGCGTCCCACGTCTGGAGAGGGGTGTGCTGGCTGACAAGGCTGTGTATAACATAATTATGACGGCCCCGCGATGTCTACCAGCCAACTCACAACTGAACGGCAACTGACATATAGGTGTGCTATAGACAAAATTATTTACCGTATATCCCCGCGTATAGTGCGACGCCATGTATAATACGAGTTAAGATTTGAGGCCTCGGATGACCTGAAAAACGTCTACCCTTCTGTATAATACGACCTCAAATTTTGGATGTCGGCAGCGTCTCGGTCGGCAGCGTTCCGGGCCATCTAAATGTGAGGCATGGATATTATCTTATTCTACTAAATAGCGCCGTGACTGCATAGACGATGCTCAATGACGGCAACAGCGGCAACAGTACATCTCTGCAAAACCAAAGGGCAGTATCTGCTTACTTATAAAGTGCGCAGATACTGTATTTTCTTTTTCCACGACAGAGTGGATGTTATCGGGACTGTCTCGATCGGCAGACATTCTGAGGCCTGCATAGGCTACATATATATACACACAGATTTTAAAATACCCGTATTTATATTTCGCCGACAAATTTATATTATTTTAATTTATCTATTACAAAGACCATATTTTAATATCGTCGTGCTCAAATAAGAACATTCCAAGATGAAATGTGATTGTAAAACATTTGCAGATTAGCCGCATTGTCTAGACACAAGAGGTGTTTGGTTGTAGGCCCCTATAGGTGTCAGGGTGCAATAACAGAGCAGCGCCCCATGAACTACAGCTAACAGATACCACCATTTGCTCAATGCCGTATTAGCCGAGGCAACAGCGGTAGGCGTTAATGTTATCCCAGCAATTTGGACATTCTGAGACCTACATGTATAGAATTTACGATAGGAGATATAATCAGTGATATCTTGTTATATTTCGTCAATGCATTCTCTCATTCCAATATGAAAATATCATGTTTAGATATGTCGTACACAATAGGACACTCCCATATGAAAGGCGATCTTAGATTAAATCATTATTAATATAAATGAACAGGTCAGGAGTGTGAATTGGTTGCAGACTAACGGGGTCATTTATCTGCCCGTGGTTGTCAAAGGTGCCACGCGCGTCGGCGGGAATGTGAGACGGGGCTCCCAGGAAACACGACACATTCACCCAATGCTGGTACAATGTTGTGTCAGCGTCGCAGACGGTGGCCCAACAATGTACCAGCATTGGGTGAACGTCTCTTGTTTGCTACTAGTTGGAAAGGCACAGTATTGTTGTATCGTGTGTATAGGCCTGCTTACAAAACACGCTGACTGGCCTATGTTTAAAGATACGTTCTACCGCTAGAGAACTTACCGCTGAACTTACAGCTAGAGAGCTAAAAAATTGTATTAAATTCTACATCTCTGTATAATACGAGGGGCCTTTTTGTGACATGAAAAGCTAAGAAAAAACATCGCATTATACACGGGGATATACGGTATGTTTAATTTGGGGAAAGGGGAAATTTTGTTTAAGCATTTCTGATTAGCAATTTTTTCATCTGCGTTGTAACTTGCTAGACATCCTTATGATGGTGTATAAATATGTTGCTAATCAATTACAAATTTGATTAGCAAATGGACAGGATTGCGTAGCATTTTGCTATGCGATACTGAACATTTTTTTTCCTGGACCATTTTATTACATTCCTTGAACAATTTGATATCATTGTATTTCAAAATATGTTTAATTAGCGCTATGCAAAATAAACAATTATATACATGTACATGTATACACTTTCGAACTTATATGAGCATTAAATTGACTCATTTGGTATATCTTTAATTGACGATTGGACATGAACTGATGAAGGGGTGGATGATTTCCTACGGGCAGTTCAGATTGTAGCCGCGGTGATATTGCTGTGCATTGACAACAACGGTCTGAGGCCTATTTCTGTAATCTTCCTTCTGCCAGATATTTGAGGTTGCAAGTCGTGTTAGACAGAAAGTCATTGATCACAGGTTTAACTATTGAAAAATGCTCCATGCAAGAAAATAAAAGTCGTTGGAGACAAAAGGTTGTTGATGACATGGTCGTTGATGACTGGATCTACTGTATCATGCAAGGTCTACGAGATAAAAATTAAAACAAAAATGCCTGGAAATTGTCCATTTTTATATTTGCAAAAATTGTCCTGTGTTGTCCTTGTGTGACACCAGACTTTTTATTGCACCGATTTAGCTATCATGCAATATTTCTGAGAAAATTAAAAAAACCGACTAAAAATGGCCACCAGTTGGCCATTTTGGATTTTATTTCTGCAAAATTTGTCATCGGTTATCCTTGTGTGATACCTTACATTATATTTTATAATTGTCATCCAATTCTAAATGGTTATTTTCAAATTCTTTTCTGCCAATAGTTAATCAGGTCATTGGCTGGCATAGCTGAACATATTTGCCATATTGAGAGATGATCTGATGTAAACTTTTCTCTGGAACGCGCTAACGAGTATTTCTTCATTCCAGACGGAGCCCGAGATTTCTCAGGCAAGCTACTTCGACGGTACAAGACGGAGCCCGAGATAGCTTGTGTTATGTGACGTCATTAAAAGTACATTTTTAAAAATGACCCGCCCACAGAAACATGTCTGTCCTGGGAGTGCCGTCTTGAATGATCAATGATATGGGGATCAAAATGTCACCAAAACAATTCATCAGTGATATGTGATGACTATGTGAAGTATGTGGAAGCACAAGTTGATAGAATAGTAGCTATATTGAAAACAAATAATTGCGGGGGCGGCATAGGCGGTGGCAACTGTCTGTGTGGATAATGATAAAATATATATTACCAGAAGACATTTCGGCCCATCCCATCATCTTCAATACAGCATGAATTGCCCCCATTTTTCCTAACAGTACTGTTAAAAAAAAAGTTTTTTCTCCAGAAATTTATTAGAATTTTTTTTTAGATTTTTTAGAATAATAGTTTTTTGAAGTTGAAGTTTGAAGAAAAATGTCATTGGAAAATGTTGATTTTTTTCGGACATTGGGTAGCTCTGTTTAAACTATTTGCTCTCCTTTGCGTTCCATTTTAATAAGTTTGAGTCAAAAAATTTTATCAAAAACCTGAATTGTCAGGGAAAAACCTTTACTTTAAAAATATTTAGGCATGGTCAGAAAAAAGTCAATAATCTTGGACAAATGCCCTGCTGCAAGCCTTTCTTCAGATCTTGGATTTGCATCTGATATTTGCCCACTTCACATCTGATTTGGTTCATGATCTATTTTGTTCATGAAAAGTTAGTAAAGAGACAGGAGTTTTGACTGACTAAAAGTCACTTTTATGTTGCATCTGCGAAACGATGTTATGCCTACTACTTGAAACACTATTGAAGGAGTTATAGACCTACGTCGAGGATAAGTGGGAGATTTCATTTTTTGTGTGATTACTTTCAGATGATTTTTCCCAACATATGTCAAGGTATATAGCAGAATAAGTCAAATTAAGATTTTTTACTTGATGAAAAATTGACTTCTTCCATGAGTTTTTTTCACCTGCTTCAAAATGTTCAAGTGTCTCACTGATTTTTTGGATTGTGAATCCCTGCTGAAATTTGTAACATTGAGGTCACAACTATTGGAAGTTTTCATAATTAAGCTCAGATTTAGATCTAGCACTTTCTCAGTGAAAACAGTGGAATGTGGTAATTCTTTTAGCATGTCGGCAGTTTTAAAAAAAGGGTCAGCATAATTTTATAGGACAATTTTAAAATTTTTGTCATGTAACTGTCACTGCCAGTGACAGTGTCATATCATCCAGTGTGGGCGATAAAACGTGAATACGGGAGTCCGGTCGTCATCGTCTCACCATACATAGAATAATACAGTCCCATAGACTTACGTATTATATCATAGTATGTGATTGCTGGACTAGCCTATATCTCACTACTTTTTTTAAATTTTTAACCACGCGATAGTCTATTGTCATAGTCTCCTAGACTACATTATCATTGCCATCGGCTACAACCATCGACCCAACAGGTGCGCAAAAATCTGTCAAAATACAAAAAAAAAATTGGAAGTACAAATAATTTTTTTTTTTTTTTTTTGTTTAGTGTATCTTTATAGTCTAAAACACAAATATTTGGTAAGTCTGTAGCGCATGATTTTCTTTGATTTCTCTTTAATTTTGAACTGATTTGCATGAAATTTTGTACAGGCCATTTCAAAGTCATGTCCTGACATCGGTAAAAAATTTTGTAAAATTATTTAAAATAATTGAAAAGTTAGACTATTTGAGATGTAGTAAATTGAAATTATGACATCCCTCTATAAACCTATTACAGTAATTGTGGAATTTTACTACATATCGAATGGTCTAACTTTTGTAATATTCAATAGAATTTTGCAATTTTTTTTAACCACGTTAGGACATGACTTGGAAATTGCCTGTAAAAACATTTAAGGAAATCGGTTCAGATTTGAAGGAGAAATCGAACATTATTGTACAATATTGATTATCTAACGCGTGTTCCTGTATTTTTGTTTCTGCTGAACCTGTGGTGAGAGCAGTTTATGTGGGTATTTTCGTGTTTGCCTATGTGACTAATTTCACTTATTTGCTTCTTGAGTTCGCGCTATCCCTATGTTACACTTGTTATTACATAATTATTTATATCTTTGACGTATAATCTTAATTAAGAAGTTGTGGCTTTTCTGGCCCGCTCATTGGCCAGTTTCAAGCTTTTTTCGCTGCTCCACGTAGGCTGATCTGACATTGTCTGCACTTGGCAGGATTTCCTGGCAACATTTCCTGGGGGCAGATGTGCAATCTGTCTCTCACCTCAGCTCCTCAGTCTCAGACTTTTGTCATGACTGTATGGACATTCATTAGAGCAGGGGGGGGTCAAAAATTGTCCAATAAAGCGTTTGTTAATTTTTGAGCGGTCCCATAGAAGATATGGAGTCAGTAGCAAGATGTCTCCAAGTCTAGATAAGATTCACCTGTTTATTCTAATGACTTATACTCAGGAATTAAGGTACATGTTACATTGCTTAGATATGACTGCAATTATTTTTATTTTTTTAGAATTCTAATATAACACGTTTGGAGACTGGACCTCAAACATTAATATTGAAGACGAATGATCGTTGTGAGGCTGGTCCACTGCCTTTTGTAATAGTTCCACCAGGGCAATACTGTGTACTTGAAAATCCCTGCAAGTAAGTAGTTGGTTCAAATATATATCTATTTCTGGACGCATATGTGCGCAATATGCATATAAGAAGTCCTGCCACTTGAAACTAATAGACTAATTCAGATTTATATTCCCTCACTAGGCCTACATGTATAAATAAAATTTATTGTGTTCATATTATTGATGCCTACAATGTGTGGGATTTAGGCCTATTTGAGTAAAGCCTATTATTTATCCCCTGGTAGCAGTCTTTCACAATAAGCTCAAAATGTTACTTGACAGTAGGTTCTGTAAACTTTTTACCGGACCAAAAAAAATTCACTAGACAGTAGGTGGTCAATGGCCTATTCCGACCTTGTGAGACCTAAAAAAAGACCAAAAACAAAACTGACAAAAAAATATCCGGATTGTAGGTTCGATGTGGTTGGATATTTTATTGGACCTGCCTCTGTTTTACCAGACATGTCCGGTTGGTCCAACATTATTGGGAAAGACTGCGGTATGATCAGTCCACCCCAATAACGTCGGACCGACCGGACATGTCTGGTAAAACAGAGGTTGTGGTTTTTTTGGGTTTCGCAAGATGAGAATCGGCCATTGACCACCTACTGTCCGGTGAAATTTGTTTTGGTCTGGTAAAAGTTTCAAGTTTACAGGAAAATTTGACCTTATTGGAAAAGACTGGGTAGGATGCTGCATTTATGTCTTGGCAGCGTTAATCATTTAGGTTCTCATTCATAAACTATATTGATCTGATTTTGCAACATTACCTTGGCCATTTTCAGCTTACTGAATTATTTTATGCTCAATGCGTTTTTATTTTACTGTGTGGATGGTTGTGTGTTGGATTTATTGTTTTTTTTAGCAACGTGATCATTTAATTGATAAATTTCAGGCTACAATAAACTGGTCAGGGCTTGTTACTTGACCTACAAGCACTGTGGACCAGTTCCTTTTTGGCTCAATGCACACCCCAGCCCTAATATATTTATATTTACTTATTTATTTATGTGCCACAACATGTGTCGCTATTTACCTGCATCAACATTTCTTTCCTTTTAAATGTATGTAGCTGTTGGCTGCCATTTAAAAATATGTTGTGGCTCTCTGTCTCTCTCTATATATAGACATGTATGGCGCCACTCTATATCTTGAAAACTACTGAGGTGAACATAGTAGGATTACAAACCGTTTTTACAGAAACCAACCATACAATGGGCATTCAAAAGCATCTTTATTTTGACCTGTCTGACTTTGAGGGGCCAGTCATTGGTCAATTACAGTCAAATGGTTTATAACTTTAAAAATTACAAATCCTAGCACATGTGTTTCATTTGTGCAGATGAATAATTACAATTATTTCATCAGTATATATCACAGACAGTGAGGTATGACATTGAGGTGTGTCAGACAAACAAGACACTTGGACACAGTCTCATTTTTGCTGGGTATAAACAAAATTTACATTATAATTGTTGGATTTGTTTGTAAACAAGAATAAACTGAACAGTATGTTTTAATTTGTAGGGGATATGTTCCAGGAGAGCCTGTTCAACTGAAATATGGACAATTTGATATACGATTCCATGAGGTATTGGTAAAACGTGATAAATTAAAAAAATATATGCTGTCATTAAAATTTTAGTGATAAGTTGTTGATAATTAATTTGTTTTCATTTTTGATATCACCCATTTCATTAGAAAATTGCTAATTTGTTCACATGTTTATATTTTGCAGGAGCCATTCCCTCTGTATCCAGGTGAAATTTTAAGAGGTGCTTCAGGATCAGATTACAAACCAGCCATCAAGCCACTACCAGTTATCAAAACTAACCATGCCCTATTACTTAAATCCAGGATTGACCACAAAGTGGGAGGTGTGTTCCATCCAGCTGGACAAAAGTGGCAGGTGGAAGGACCGCTAACTTATCATCCTAATCCTTCTGATGTTAGTATTTAGTGGCCAATCACCCACATTAATATGTTTCTTTTTTTATACTAAGATCTGAAGTGATGTACATTTGCTATTAGGGTGGATCATTTCACTATTAAGATGGAAACACTAGGAAGAAAACACTTGGCATTGTCCCATCATTAGATCAATGCTTTCTCAAATCTTTTAATTAAAAGGCACACCATTATTTATAGTAGTGGTATTTTACTGTAAATAGACTAAATAATACGAAAACATCTGTAATGATAAAGTTATATGGAGGGATTAGGTACAACATCTTATCATATAAGTTATATATAAGTTATAGTTAGTATGTGGGTTGAAACTGATTTTTTCTGAAAATCGAAATCATTGAAGCAAACACTATTGTATACCCGGTAAATTTTCAAGTTTGGAGTGCGATTTTTAACCAGAATGCAGTTACTAAATAGAAATTCACAGTAATACTTTGAAATCATTTTATTACTGTTGCAGTCTTCGAGTTCTACTAGGCCTACTACAGTAGTCCCCCTCTGATGCGACTTTTATACTGCCAGAGAACCAAAGTCGCATCCAAGGGGTAGTCGTATCTGGGAGGGGTTAAAAAAACTCTAGAAAAAACGTAAAATGGGCCGAACTTGATGTTTAAGACAGCCCTTTTCAAACACCTCCATTTTCGTTGTGACATGATCAGCGCAGTTGACAGTCTGTCTTAATTGCCTTTTCTAACAGTAAAAGTAATTCAGAAGTACTGGAAGTGGCTTGTGTTTTCATAAGCATCAAGGCAGTGTTTTTTCCACATTTTAGGCCTATGCTTTACAGTACAAAACATGTGACACTGACTGTGACGGCTACTTTCAATTGATGTCAACGTGGAAAATTAAGACTACAGGTTGAATACTGAATCATAGTGTTCCATGGCCCAGCATTAAAACAATGTACCCTATTATCTCTAATGAACGTGCCAGTTAGGGAGACGCAGTTGGGTCTTGTTTATTATATATGTGCATCGATATGTGATCAATATTACATTACCAAATAAAAATTTAAAAACAAATGTTATGGATGATGCCAGGATGTAGACTGTATTCTCATTAAAATATTCAATGGCAAACAGGCGAGGCAGGCGTCTTCTATGTTGACTAGGATGTGGAGGTAAACAGACAATACCGACAACCGCAATGCTAGCACTGATATTATCTTCACGTGTATACACTCTCGTAATGCACGTGGTTGTGAATATGGTCGGCGCGAGACGTTGGTGCAGTGTTTTTCTAATGCTGGGCCATCGTCGTCAATGGCGACATCGGTTTAGCGTCTCGTGGCGGCGTACCGTGTTTACGTCTATTCCCCATGATGATGACTGTTACACCTGCCTCATTTTCCAAATTAATAACTTCGCGAGTTTAGGAGCTATCATTATCTTATTTATATCATTATTTTCAGCGTTGAATAAGCTTTTTGGTGATATTTTACATGTCCGTGAGACCATAATTAATAAAGTTTTCAAGTGGGATGTTTATCACAACTAGCCGACACACTGACACCGTTGACGTCCCCTGCTAATTGGTGTTGTAATGCACCTTGTAAAGCCAAGGGTGCACTGGATGTTAACTACACCGTATGTAAATACATATCTACAATGAAATCCAATTTAAACATGGTTTTAAATTATTAACAGAAAAAGTATTTAAGATACAGTAAAAATAGTTATATCACCGGAAATCATTTTTCAGTCACTATAATCTGAAATGCGTTCCCAACGATGTGACTAGAATATTAAAGTCGTTATACATTCAGTCAGCTGGAAACATTATTATAAAAAGTCATCTCTTGTCAGTGTAGGGTTGACAGACATCTGCTGACGTGACACAGTCTGGGAACAGCTAATTTCAAAAAGTCGTATCTTTAGAAAGATATCGCTATCTGGTGCGGTGATTTGAAGCTACCAGTACACATCTTCACAGTGTATTGACCAAGATTGTTTCAATGCTGGCCCACCTAATACGACGCTGTACCAGCCTTAAGCTGACAGTAGCGTAGCATACGTATCTACTGGGCTGTAATTGACGGTATGTACATACAAGCAATCTTCAGACCGGCAGCTCATGCCAGGCTGACAGTGCCACTGAGCAGCTAATTTCAAAAAGTCGTATCTTTAGAGGGAAGTCGCTAGGTAGTGCCATGATTTGAAGGTCGCATGTCGTGGGAGAGGGGAAGTCGCATTTAAGGGGTGCTTAACAGTGTAAAGCATGTTGGTGTTCAGAAAAAAAGTCGCATAATAGGAGAAGTCGAGTCTGAAGGGGGTCGCATGTGGAGGGACTACTGTATTACTACAACACACACACACCTGCATGTATTATTGATTTACTATTACAAATGTAATATCTTTTCATCAACATTTTCAAAGCAATAACAAACCATGAATAAGAAAAATATAAACAATAAATATGAGAATAAATATAATTTTATATACCTTAAAATACGGCAAATAACGCACACCTTTTTTCCAATCCATTGATGACTGAGCGGTATAGACTAGAGTGAGTCTGCATGTTATTTGCCACATATGCGCGAGTTAAGTTTGAGTATAGTGTTAATCTGCATAACCCTTCTGATCTGATCGCCTTCCGTGAGCATGTGGGAATGTACTAAACGGATGAACATGTAGCTGGGAGTTTCAATATACAATGTTATATACTATCCAGCACTGCTAGGAATGTATGTCAGAATAGCTATTGTGCGTACCGTATGGACCATCCAATCAATGTTGACTATCGTATGGCATCCTCTATTTTGCTTTGAACGTGTATAGTCCATGAGTTCCAGCGATGCTGTGCCTGTCCAACTTTAGTCATGACAGCATGTATGTACCAATAGGTAAGGGGATTCCCAGTAGTTTAAAACGAAAATTAAATTCCGTATCCAAATTATTTTCTCGTCCTGTATACTTTGCAGTGTTTCATCTAGCCATTTTTAACATGGCGCAGCACCATGTTGCCTTATGTGAGCGCCATGTTGCCCTTCAGGTGCGCCATGTTGCCCTTCAGGTGCGCCATGCTGTCCTTCTAATATTCAGACAGTGAAGTGCCTCATTGAACTATTGTTAGGTCATATTTAATCCACCTATGCCATTGTCACAGTGGAAAACACCCGATCACTGATGTCTCGCGTTCACACCTATGACACAATACCTGATAACGGCTTGTGTACATAGTGGTAATAATTGGCTATGTATACGTACTTAACTGATTCTGTTTGTACCCTTAATTGGGGAGGGTGGGTGTTGGAAATGCCCAAGCGAACCAGCTGGGTGCCCGGCGGGCATGATAAGGTGCCCCCAATGATCCTGGCGCCATGCCCCTTCTGAATCCTAGATGAGACACTGCTTTGATTGAGTATGTTATCTCTATTATTTATCACTTGTTGTGACCAGGGTTTTGTGGTTGCTATCTAATTATTGGCTATTGATTTGCCTAACTTTTATGGAAGCTAAAATTGCCTGGAACTGATCTCTCAAAATATTATTGACACCTGTTTAAAGTGTTTCCTAGACAATAAGCTAATAATCCTGTCTGAACGGAATCCCGGTAGGTCATGTCCAGCATTCTTTATTTCAGATTATTTATTTATAAATACAAATTAGATATATTCTATTATTTCAATGGTCTAGAAAACAAATAAAAGGATATGCAAACTATCAAGTCACAAATAATTAACATATTTGACCTGACAAGTAATTAATTGAGGATCAATACTAAACAACATACACTTTTATGACATTAAAAGATTTACATGTAGACAAAATGTGAATATTTTAGTGAAAATATAACAGTGTACATGTAATAGAAAAGTAACATACAATTAGTAGGCTATTACTTGACCATCTATTACTAATGTATTACTACTAGTAATACTTACATCTATTATAATTACTACACCCATATTACAGTGACACTGGCTCTATCACCTATTACTTTTATCATTATCAACCCCATGTTCTCTGTATATGCAGGAGATTATTGGAACCGTAAAACCAGACATTATCAAGACTGGTGAAGCTATGAGATATTGCGCATTGGAGGATTGTAAAGACAGATTAGGAAAGTGAGTATCCAATTTAAAAGTCTTCAATTCTACACTTCAAGGTTGGATAAATGATGCAGATATTCCTGGTCAGTTTTATCCCGCCTTTTAATTTCCAATTATAGAAGGTGGGTAATTGCAATTGAATTTCAGCAGTGTCTGCGTTAACATTTACTTGTGGCCAAGATAACTTGTTTTTCATGTATCCTTCTCAAATTTGTTCTAGTACAGGTGAACATCGATATAACACGAATCGTTACAACACGGATCGCTATCGCCGACAACACCAACATGCATCATGTTAAATGGTTAACTCAGCTAATCCTAAACGTTACGCCCAGCATTGAAACAATATTTGGCCAGCGCTGGGGCTACACATGTGAACGCGGAATAGTTTGTCGTGTTATGTCACAATGCCGGGCAGTGAGGCGAGAATAAGTGGCCCGCTGGAGACGCTTTGATATCTTTGTATATTATAATACCGCATAATATAATTAACTAAAAAAACGTGTTATAAAATTGTAAAGAACGTATTGTATTCGAATAGATAATTATTAGTCTAATGATTGTGTTATAAATTTCTGTACATCATGTTATAAATTTATTGAAGATCGTGTTATAATTAATTCAGATTATAGGAAATTTGTAAAGAACGTATTGTATTCGAACAGATAATTATTATAATTAGTCTAAAGATCGTGTTATAAATTTCTGTAGATCGTGTTATACATTTCTGAAGATTATGTTATAATTGTACTGAAAGTCGTGTTTTTATTATGTCATAATGCCGGGCAGTGAGGCGAGAATAAGTGGCTCCGCGGAGACACTTTGATATATTTGTATATTATAATGCGGCATAATAATATTTCATAGAAATCGGGTTATAAAATTTAAAAGAACGTATTGTATTCATCTATCTGTAGATCATGCTATAATTTTAACAACGATGGTATCGTATTATATATCTAAAAAAAATCGTATTATATTTATATATCAGTTTGTCGACCTGATACATCTTGTTAGGCCTACAAATCGAAGGAAAGGGTTACCTGGTTAATCTCCCCACAGAGACTACGTACTGAGTGTTGTACAAACGTCACCTGATAAAGTGTTGACACCGCCAGAGGTGTCTAGACTCGCGCCTATCGACTGGAGCAAATCTCCCAAGCTTCGTCAAGTATTTTCCGACGAGATTCTGTGAGAGAGCGTAAGCTGTCAATCGCCGCACCTGATCTGGGAGATCAACCTCTTGACGTGGGAGGAGTCAGAAAGAGAGGGGGTATCTGAACCAATCAGCGTTTAGACCGTGATGTCAATCATCAACTGCAGAGGTGATAGCAGTGACAGACACGGCCACTGCCAATGTATTATACACATATATTATAGGCAGTGGCTAATCGTACGTGATACTTTATAATGTAACTCTATGGGCAGCCTAGTTTACGAAATGACGGGCTCCCATTGACTGCCATTATAACATTGCTGTACGTTTAGGCGTTTATTATATTGTGTCCGATTAAACAATAATAATGCTCGCGTAGTACTACATGCAAATGATAATCAAAGCATCAAATACATCGCTGTACACACTGCGCACAATGATATGTATAAGTGTGTAACATAGAACTAAAATATAAGAATTCGCTACTCCTCTGATGCATAAAGATGTCTCATTTATTGTTATTTTTTAGTGTTCATTCTGTATACATTTTTACGATAGAATAGTTGTAAAACGTTACAATTGTTACGCCGCAAAAAATTATCATAATTTTTTTATAATATTGTTATTATTATTATAGTTATAACTGCAACATAACACGTTACACCTGTGCAAACAAGATCGCTTTTAATTACGATCTTCTTCCTATTATTACTCATCCGTTTTTGGAATCATTTTCTGGCTGATTTTTTTGTATAACATGATTCACTTATAACACGATTTGACTCATTGGACCCCAACGATCGTGTTGTAACGATGTTTACCTGTAGCTAGTAGCCAGTTCTCAGACGATTTATTGCAATGTTTAGCATTATTGTCCATAATTTTACCTTGTGGGCGTGATAAATTCAAAAGTATCCTGCTCAAATTTGTACTGCATGTTGCTAATAACCAATTCTCGGTCAAGTTCAATAAGGGCCGTGGGCTATTGTGGAGTGTGCACTTGTTTAATTTTGACATGTTTAAACATATCAAAAGCTGTTTTATAAAGCCATTTCACAAAATAAATTAGACAATGCCTCATCTTACATGTATATGACACCTACCTGACAACAGAGTTCAGAGCTCTGACTACATCATTTTTAGTTATCACATCCTAGAAAACCAATGAATTTAAGTAATAAAAAATCAAAGCCATGAAAATCAACAAATTAGGCTATATGCTGCTAATGAAAATTGTTGAATTATGCCAATCACAGTAAAAAATTAATAACCAGCAAAATTTTAAAAAAATTGCCAAAACTTCATTCGTATTTTTGTGTCATTTTTCTTCTATATTACATGCCAGATTGTAGTAGAAAATTGTATGGATCTTGGATCTGTCCCTGTGCTCTACACTTCCTCCACAATGAGAAGGATTGACATCTTCACTCTGTGACACTGAAACTTTGCAGCATCTGCTAGTGGTACAAGATATATTAGCTGCATGTTGAGCACCAATGGATGCAAAAAAGTGTCACATTTTAGTTGCATGATTTGCCTCTGGTTTGACTGGGAAGCAGATATCAATAGCAGATTTATGAAGAGTGTTCAATGATGACGATTTTATGGGAAAATATTTCGAAAATATTTGGACATTTCCAGAAAAGGACAAATGGCTTAGTTTAAATTCATGAGGTCACATTTATCTCAGATCTTTAAATTGTACGGATTATCATTAGCTCATTTTGATAATATGATATCACCGGTATTTATGGGGGAGCTTGACAAAACATACATCTTTTGTTTTTTCGTCTTATAAATCTTTAAAAGTGAACCTTGAATTTGATTTTTTGTGGCCTTGAAAAACCTGGAAAAAGCCTCGAATTTTATACCATGAAAATGTGTCTGGATCCTGCTATCATAAACACTGATCACTGAGTGATAAAGACTCTTTGGTTTCCTCTGAAGGTTGATTATTTCAAAAAACAGAGATTTATAAATATTTGAATTTCCATTATCTCTCATTGTTTATGTTTTATCAAAAACAAATTCAAATATTTGTCACCTGGACAAATATTTGGTGGAAAATACTTTGGGATCTGAACCTCATGTATGGATTTGCATATTACATGTATATACATTTGGAATTATAATTATCTTATTGAAAGTATAATAATTGATTATTTTCTAATATGACAGAAACCGTGTGACTGGAGAGGAGTGGCTAGTAACAAAACCTGGTGCTTATTTACCTGGTGTCGCAGAAAAGGTAAGTTCTGATGTGACAAACACCGCATTTGCCAACTGTCCAAAATTTGTTGGTCTAGTCACACTTTTACCCCCTATTTTCTGTGTCCCGGATCATCTAGGAAATGTTCCAAATTTTTTTACTTTCCCTCTTTTCTCATTGACCTTCATTGACTTTCGTACACATATAGACATTGTTTATTTCAGTGACATGTTACTTAACAATAAATACATGGGAAAAGGAAATGGTGTTAAAAAGTATCCATCCCTAACAGCCATATTAGTCACTATAAATATACATACTGTATTTAAAAATTAGATAATAAAGTAATATAATGTGTGTTTAGTTAAGTAAGACATGTTACTTTTTAAAGCAGGCATGTGAAATAAAATGAGCTATTTTACAAATTTTTCATTCAATAAACGGGTTATCACATTAACTCCTGACATGGCTGAAACATGTACATGTAGAACAGCAGGCTCTATTGAGCTAACATTTTTAAAAAGTGTATCTCTCAATTCACAGTAAAAATATAAAAAAAATATAAAAAAATAATGTTTTTTCTATTTTTGTTTCCTTTACAAAGAGTAATGTTACAATAGGCTATTGTTGTTACTAGGGATTTGTCTATGTTATCTTCTGTCTCTGTTTCTAAAGGTAAATGCTACATCTGAATTGAAATGATCTTTTATTTTTATGCAAAAGGGCAGACACATAACATTCTGTTTGATATACATACATGTACTAATTTACATTTTACATTTAAGTTCTCAATTTTGGCTAAAAACTTGTGTTATTCAGGCTTATATCATCGTAAATCTATTTTATCTTTCTCTACCATCCTTTTGAAAGAGATAAGTACCTGATAAGTGTTATTTTGGAATGTTCATACAATTAAAGACAACCATGAAAAAAATTCCATTTGGATTGACCATTCACCTGCCAGCTGAGGGTCTTGATGAAGGGTCCGATGTTGATTTGTTTTTTTCTTTGAAATGGTCAACACTGAAGAATATCTTTTTCTGTCACTACACCAACCACAAACATCTCATAAATATTGCCGGCATATTTTAGCGATGTTCACCATGCCCTGCAAAGATCTACAATATGTCAATTTTACGAGCTAGAGGTAGAGAACCCTACCGTCTGAACCGTGTGGCTCGATAGGAATTTCTTTCTGTAATTAAACTTGCAACATCCTCACCTCACATACTTCTCCTAGTACAAGTTAAAAAAAAATTTCAAAGATTACGGCTACATTTTGGCATAAGGTTTTTTTTTCTAAACCTAATTAGTGCTACGTTGCCGACGATGTTCTAAAAGCTGTAAGCTATTGTAATGTTGCCTTCACACATTCAAACAAAATATATAGCAAAAAGATATCGCAGAGCTAAAATAAAAACATGCTATTTGCTTGACTATATGCCTTTAACCTTTACGCTGCAACACTGCTGCATAAAATTTGCAGCATGTGTGGCTGCCCACTAATATCTGGCACATTTTTTCTTCACAAAAAAAACATCTGATGAACAATCGATCTTAAAAGTCATTATATTACAAAATCAGTCCGTTAGCTTATCTTTAAAACGCAAATAGAAAGACACCACAAAATAAAACTGAAAAAAACAAAACTTTTTTAAATTACTGGGTGACCAGAGTCGCCCACAGCAGGCTGAGCTTGGTGTATAGCAGTGTAAGGGATGATCCTTAGAGCACTGAGCTAAGAAATTTTCAATTTTCATCCACTTGAAGTTGTGCCGCTACCAAGATCCACAACTTCAAGCGACTGAAAATTGGTGTTATTTGTGAAATTTAATTCCCAACAACTATCAGTGTTTCAAAATTGGGGGCATATTTTACTTTTGACACCTGGTTATGCAGCTAATATGTTGTAAGATTTAAAAAAAAAACCTTGATTGTTCACTTTTCATAAAGTGACTTTAAAATTAATTTGATAACTTTTATAAGGTGTCTAACCTAGGGCTATATCCATCCCATGTCCCCTTGCATAGCAGACATTGGTGTTTTTGGTCCCAAGCCTAAAAGTTTAAAAAATTATATAATTGAGTGTATGTGGAATATCCAATGTCTTTCATTGACTTAAACCTAGTAATACATGATCCTAATGTTCTTTCTGCTCTATTACCTAAATCGTCCACACTAATTTTATGGTCCATATTGTCATTAAAGATAAAGCAGAGGTATTTATATTCAGTAATAATGTTCAATTATTATTTTGTTTAGTAAACAGGCTAGGGAAATGTTTATTTTCACAGGGGTGAAAAAAATCACTTGGTTGGATAAATACACATGGTGGTGTACAAATTTAATAACACCCCCCCCCCCCCCTCCCCCTTGACTTTATGCGCGTGGTCTAAAGACTAAAAAAACATCACTGTTTCACAAAAATGTTCTTTATTATTTTTATCCTCATTTTATTCGATTTGGTTAATTTCAACTTTATTGAGTCCATCCACGATTGTTTGCATAATTTCAAGTGCAATATACCTTTACTGACATTAGATGTTTAAAATATAAGTGAGTTAAACCAAAATTGAAGCCCCCTTTTAACTCTTATCCTGCTGAGTTAATTTTAATATGCTTTTAGTTTTATACGAGATAATATATATTTTTTTTACCTTATTTTTTATATCCATTTTATTTATCTGATTTTGAAGATATGAGAGCAGAAATGTTTACATACTGTGGTGTGGAGAATTAGTGAGACATAGAATTTTTTTATTGTGACAGGAAAATTGTCGGCATGCAAGCCATACTTTTGTCTGGAATTAGTTTCATCTGCCGCAAATAGAAACCCACATGTGCAGAGTTTGATAAGCACGGGGGGTCAGATGTAAACTATTTGACTATTATTTACTGTAGGATTTTTATTTACTTTAGGATGCACCCTGGAAAAATTCTTATCACGCAGGCCGGGCGAGGGATTTTTGTGGCCTGCTGTTCTTTTACTACTGTATGATTTGTCTTATGTCAATTTTTTTGTATTTTTTCAGCTGGTTTGTCAGGAAACAGCTTGGACACTAACGCCCAACAAAGCTTTGCATTTGCAAGCCATTCATAATGTGGAGAACTGTCTAAACAAAGCAAGGTTAGGAGATAAATATCTTTGCCATATTCACATTTATTTTAATTTTTTTTTTTTCAATCTCCTGATTAAATAAAATAAGATTGAGATTCTTTACTGGCTTTTTAAAACCAATTATTTATGTCTCCTCTGTTAGACGATGTTGTCGGCGTTAGCGTGTACCTAAAGCTGTGGGGTATAGTTATCCAGCAGGCGAATGGTGCAGACGCTTGTAAGCGTGATAACTTTATAACGCCTTGACTTAGGGCTTTCATTTTATCACTGTATGTGCATAACTATAATCTGAATCTCAAGCTCATGATTTAGTGAGATTGACCTAATGTCACCAGGTCATGGAAAACAAAACGGCTTGCAAGAGCAATAAATTCTTAACACCTAGACTTGAGCCTTCGTATTAATACCGCATGTGCATCACATTAATCTAAAGATCAATTTTGACATTCCTCACCTTGACCTAATTGCAAAGTTACCAGGTCACTGAAACCAAAATGGTTTGGGAGCGCGATAATTTCATAACGCCTTGACTTGGTGCCTTCATTTTTTTACTGCATGTGCATGACAACAATCTAAAGGTCAAGTTCTACATTCAGTGACCTTGACCTATTTTTTAGTGTCTCAGGTGACTCAAACGTAAATGACTTATAAGAGTGATCAATTTTTAAAACCTTGACTGATGGCCTTCATGTCCATGACACTAATCTGAAGGTTGAGTTGATATTCAGTGACCTAGACCTAATTTCAAGGTCACCAGGTCACGGGAACCAAAATGGCTTGTTAGTGTTATAACTTCATAACGCGTTGACCTAGGACCACAATTTTTTAACCGCATGTGCACCATACTAATCTGAAAGTCAAGTTTGACTATCAGTGACCTTGATATAATTTCAAGATCACGCAAACCAAATAGGCTTGTTAACAAAATAACTAATCATAACTAATAGCCAAATAAAGTACATGTATGTTCATATCATATGACTTAACTAAATGTTCATATTATGTCCCAATAATGTTATACATGTATCTAAACCTGATTTCAATATTATACTTGATAAATGTATGTCACAGAAATATATTTTTGATTAACAAAATGTTCATAAATTTTTTTTATAAATATTATTTAAAAAAACTGGATCTATTTTGTGTTCACCAATGTTGGATATTGATATATCCACAAATGGTTTTCCTCTCCTAATTTGTTCATTACTTTACTTTTATTAAATTTTATGATATTTGTAGGCAAGCTGGAGACGAATGGTTGATTACTGTCAGTGATACAGAATCTTTTATGCCCCCGATTGGTGTGGTATGTATGCAAATATTACTATTAAATATACTTTAAAAGCATATCAAGTTATTCTGTCGTGTTTTGGTGTGGTATGCATGCAAATGTTTTTCTTTACTTTAGTATGTGAAATTATTCTTTCATGTTCTGGTGTGGTATGTATGCAAATATTATTATTTACTTTAGAATGTGAAATTTTGCAGTCATGTTTTTGTGTGGTATGTATGCAGATATTATTATTTACATATACCTTAGCATATAAAATTGTGCAGTCATGTTTTGGTGTAGTATGTATGCAAATATTATTATTTACTTTAAAGGTGACCTATCATCCCGTTATCATATAGTATAAATAATTTTGTGACACATAAATCCAAGCTACCACAAGATGGGGCACAATTGTTTCCTTATATGGGGTGATTGGCTCTCATGTGACCCTCTCGGAAATGCGTCACAATGTATGACGTCACATTATAATCTATGACGTCACAGAGATTCGCACAAGTGGTCATCTATCACCCCCATATTTGACAAGATTTCATTCATACCATATAGGAGGTGATAGGTCATCTTTAACATGTTAAATTATGTGTTTTTGTTGTGCAGAAAGTAGTCAAGGAAATAGAGAAGGTCATATTAGATAAAGGAAAATACTGTGTGGTGCTTAACCCTGTTAACAAGGATGGTAAACCACAATTAGGACAGCGTGAAGTAAGAAAAGGAGTTAGCCATTTTTTTCTTCATCCAGGTGAATTTTGAAAATATATCCAAAATTAAAAAATGCTAAATCGGGAATTTAATTTATATCATCAATATCATATCGTTAATACATAAAGATACAGAAAAATTGGATTAGTCAATTTGACACCAGTAGTGTTGAGATAAGAATAAGTACTAACATAAAAATATATTTATTATTGCCACTGGCACTGTAGAAATCATTATACATCCTCCCATGAATTCTTTCCATATATTTTTCTGGCATTGAAGATGCATTGAAAAACCATAAAAAATATGTTTTTCAAAACTGCCACCAAAAAAAAACAACTCTGTTGGATTGCATTTAAACATGATAAGATAATGTGTCTGGGAATTTCTCACCATCTGATTTTGCTCCAAATTATTTTGATACTGCCTTTTGGCTCTGTATGGCAGTACAGTTGGATTAAAAACAGCAAATCATATATCTTCCCAATGCTTCCCATGATTGTGTTCGACTATCGACTTACGCTAGATCACTGATCCTGGCATTTGTTGACACTGGATGTGAAGTTTACTGCTCACTGAGCTCACAATTTCTTTTTAGCCCGCCTTTTATTTTTAATAAAAAAAGGTGAGCTAATGCAATTGAAGTTCTACATCGTCTTCGTTAACATTTACTTGTGGGCATATAACTTGAAAAGTTTTTCATGTATCGTTTCCAAATTTGTTATGCATGTTACAAATGACCAGTTCTCGGACAAGTTTAATAATGGCTGAAAAAAATTCAAATGGCCGATTTATTGCGATTTTTCACATTTTACGTCAATAATCTGATCTTGTGGGCTCGATAACTTGAAAAGTTTTTCATGTATCCTCTTCCAATTTGTTATGCCTGTCAGACAATTTTGATAATGGCTGAAAAAAATCAAAATGACTGATTTATTGCGATTTTTTTCTTTTTATCCCCCGCCCGTAGGGGAAGGGGGATTTTAGTGGCGCCAGGATTCTGTCCGGCCTCTGACGTCACGTTTTCTTGTGGGCTCAAAAACTACTGGTCAAATCTTTTTGAAATTTTAACATAACATTCGTAGCAACATGGGGATGTGCAAGTGATTTTTTAGAGATGCTACCAAAATTCAAAATGGCCGCCAGAGGGCAACTCTAAATTTTTTTGTGGATGCAAAAACTCTAAAACTTAAAGTCAGAAATTATTCAAATTTTACTATCACATTCCCCATGATATGGAGATGTGACTTTTTCAAGGTTTTACTGAAATTCAAAATAGCCGCCACAGATCAACTTTAATGTTTTGGGGTGTGTAAAAACTCAAAAAAATTGTTTGGTCTTTTTTTTTTTAAAATTTTATTATCACATTCCTAGCAACATGGGGATGTGCAAGTGATTTTTTTAAAGATGCTGCTAAATTTCAAAATGGCCGCCAGAGGTCAACTCGAAAAATTTTTGTAGGCGCGAAAACTACAAAAACTTAAAGAAAGAAATTATTCAAATTTTGCTATCACATTTCCCATGATATGGAGATGTGCAAGTGATTTTTTCAAGGTTTTACTGAAATTCAAAATGGCCGTCATGGATAAACTTCGTATTTTCTTGTGGGCACAAAACCTGAAAAATTAAAATCAGTAATAATTCACATTGTACAATCACATTACCCACCATCTGGAAATGTGCATGTGATTTTACTGAAATTTAAAATGGCCACCACAAATCAACTTTTTGAATATTTGTGACCGCAAAAAGTCTAACCTAATTTATGGCGGGGGATGATATAGGACTTCAGTCCTCTTGTTACAGCAATAATTTGACCTTGTGGGCGCATAACTTGAAAAATTTTTATTGTATCCATCTCAAATTTGTTATGCATGTTACAAATGACCAGTTCTCGAACAAGTTCAATAATGGCTGACATCAATCAGCAGGATTTCAAAATTATTGACCTCCATTTTGTCAAATCTGAATAATTTTCACTCACAGCGAGACACAACTTCAAGTGGGTTAAAATTCCAATTAAATAACTTGACGGTTAAAGGGGTGAAGCGATGATCATCGCTAATTTGGATAAATAAACCAATGGTAATTAAAAAATGTATGTGTTATAGGAGAAAGCCTGGAAGCAGGAATTGTACTTGCCGATATCTTGGGAGAAAATGAAGCAATTGTTCTTCAGGCTGTTATCGGCTTTGATGACAAAGATGAGGCAGGTTTGTGAAATCACTGTATTTTCTATTGTTGTGGAGTTTACATGTGTGTTATGTATGTATAAGGACTGTGGTTTCGAATTTAAGAATCAATAATTAATTAGAATTGTTTCATAATACCAGCCAATTTAATTAAATTCTGCTTTATTTAACACAGCCTAGCATGTATACAACAAACATTGTTGAAAATGTAATGTTGATTTCTTAAATTGACAATTAAATCCACTAGACCGAAATTATCTATCATAAATCTCACTTTTTTTCCACTATTTGTGTGATGTTTAAATGCCGATTGTTTTATTATATTGTAAAAATATATTTGTATTAAAATGCTGGTAAAGCTAATGAATAGGTCAAGCCAAACTTGGACTTGATGCCAATTATCAGGCAGGCTCCAACCGATAATAATAAACTGATGTATAATGCAGTATTCTCTATTATAACCCACCGAGTGAATATATTCAACTAGAAAGGTGGACAACTGGTGAATTGGCAGTCAGCGATATATTGCCAGTCATCGGTTTCATTAGAATACCCTACAATACAGTATAGTACAAGTGGTTGACAACGAAAAATTGCTCATCATCTTATTCTTGTAAATGAGATTGTAAATTTGACTTCTGTAAAAGCTGATTAAATCAAAATAAGACATAGTGTACATATGTAATTTAGCGGATTGTGGTACATGTATTATAAACATCTTTTATTACAATAAATCAATAAAATCAACGGGAACCATAAATCCATAACTACTTGTTCACTTAGCATCAGATGACGCTTCTGGTTTTGGCTTCTGGTGGGGTTGTGAGTCAAATTATGGTTGGTTCTGGTTGATGGTTTATAATTAATACTCATTTCGACATTGACTAAAAAGACGCACACAAACATAAATTGTACACATTTTACCATGCACCGGGTATTATAATCTTATCAACATGTTATCTTGTAGGCCTACTTGTACAAAAACATCACCACCCCAAATTATGATTTGTCATATCTGGTTTTATATTTTTCCGTCTCTTATGTTGCATCTGTTACACGTTCAATTACTGATCGTGTTTCACGATATGCCATATTATCAGGCAATCTGATTAAACTGTTAATATTGCATCAATGTATTGTAACCATATTGATATAGTTAGCAATAATAGTCCCTGTGTATTATAGTATGATAGACAGTAAAATTTCTTTCCTAAAATAATGACAGACTGATACAGAGGATTAACATGTATTTTTATAACATCGTGGTTATAGCTAATAATTAGTACTCCCCGAGATTATAACCTAATACAACTTTTTTATGATATACCTAGTACGTAGTTGATATATATTATATATGTAGTATACTCACATTGTCTAATGTGAGTATACTACATATATAATGGGTGTTACTCATTATAACGGAAATGAACGACTTGCCACTAAACTTGAATTTGAAGTGCCACATTTTATCACATGGTTTGTAGGCAGAATCCAACAAAAGAACAAACAGGGTTGTGAGTTACTCTGGAATAATGTCGACAAGTATTGATGTTAGCGAATTTTGTGTATACTATATCTGGACATGAAGCCGATTTATGTGTTATGTTACATTAACTGACTGCAAACTTGTGCTCATATAATCTAGTTTTGACTTGTAAACCTATACTGCACCCCTTGATCATATTGTGACCTATATATGCATTAATTAATATATTTGTGATGTTTTGTTTTTGTGTTTTTAATTAAGGTAAAAAAATAATACGTCTGCCAGGTGAGCGTTGGATGATACATGGCCCATGTGAATATATTCCTTCGAAGGAAGTCCAAATTGTGGATAGGAGGTAGTTAATTTTCTTAATAAATTGTACTATTCTTCACTGTGTGAACCACTACCGGTACTTCACTCTACAACAGGGGCTGTGCAGGCTCCTTAGGAATTGCATAGGTTTTTTAAATTTTGTGTTACAGATTTACCAGTTAGAAGAGAAAAAAGGACAAAATGTAATTTCAGACATACATACATGTCCAAAGAAATAACTGTTTTTGGTATACTTGCTATGTTGCCACCGCAACGCAAAATTTAGAAGACTTCCACAATTCTGATCTGTGAACATGTTCACATATTATGGACATATTAAATAGCCAAAATGAAATGATGATTTTAGATGATTTTGGCCTGTTTGTGTCGCTTTTAATTAACCAATCAGCAGACAATTAAATAGAAGCCGGTCACAGCTGAAATCTGTGCTAAGATGACTATATACACAAAATGTGATTGACGTACTACTAAACACGTGCAGACAGAGAGCCCACCTTTAATGTTATATGAGGATATTATTTCTGTACACCTTTGAAAATGAATCATCAGGTCATTGTCGATTGCTGATTCACTGAAACTGACGTCACCATATTAAGCTGACGCTGTGTGGCCAGCCCCAGTCACTGGGTGGAGTGAGTACTGGTACATGGATATAGATCAATAGTAATACTGATGCATGTAGCAACAAGTAACCTAACCTTTAAAGTGCTGAATTATTTTTGTATAAACCATAGACATTAAAGGGTTATTTTCAATTTGAAGTCATTATAAATGTCTCAGTTAGCTCTTTCCAACTCATTTGAATACCTATGTCCCTGATACCTATGTCCCTGATTTTTGTAAAAACAAATAAAGTGGGAAATGTCCTTGATTTTGATCAACATGTGGTGTTTTCGCGATGATCTTAAAAAAATGACACACAGCAGCGACAGCTAGTAATTAAATGAAAGAAGAAACTACAGGTAAATAACGATGTGGTTTAGGATGTAGTGTGCCTATTTTATCAATATAAAGTCAAAAGAGAAATATCAATAAACAATGTAGGCCTACATTGCATTTTTTCTACAATATTGTAATTTCACTGATATGCATGGTCTGAAATTTGATAGAAAGAGTGATAAAAACTCCAAAGTGCCGTTTTTCATACGTTAACTTCTTCGAAAGATCCTTGAAAAATTCCTGAATTTTATATTTGAAAAAGTGTGGTGAACCATGGTCAGGTTAAGGACAAATCATATTTTATATCCAATTGATGGTGTATGTTTTGAATTATTTTAAATATGTGAGACATTTGATGTTTGAATTGTATTTCTTGAAATGTATTTAATTAACAATGCTATTTTTAGACGGGCTATTCCTTTGAGTAAAAATGAAGGGATTTATGTGCGAGACATCAAGACGGGAGATGTGCGTGTTGTTATGGGACCGCAAGCTTATTTACTAACAGAACATGAGGAACTGTTCAAAAAGAAGTTATCAGAACTGGTTGAGCTACTACTTAAGTAAGTGTTCATGAGAGATCTGTCACATATGATATAATATCGATCTCATTTTTATTATTTTATTTATAACTTTTTGCTAGTCATATTATAATAATAATATTAATAATAATATTATACATTTTCCTAAGAAAGAAAGTGACGATCAAATCATGTTAATATCTAGATACTGTATAGTCTCGCAGACTTAATGACCAATTATATTATTTGTTAACACACAAATAACAAGAAACGTAAATGTTTATAGTAAATAAATTACGAAGTGTTGCATTATTATAAAAGGTACTGCTCCCTCGATCCTCTGGTATTATCTAAAACCTAACTGAAGCATTGCAACTGGACTAATCTATTTCTTCCAGTTTAAAGTTAGTAGACAGGACATCTTGACTAACTTTTCAAACAATGCAGGGCTGCCAACCTTTACAGATCAACTGTAGTCTTAAGGATCACCATAGTATTATGTAGTCTAATATCTCCCAAACTCATTACGTACAGGCTTAATAAAATAGGTCTATAGATTTTAGACAATCACAATTTGATTGTCCATTTGAAGGGAATTTCTAGCCTGATGTTATTAACAATCTAACTTTGCCTGTTTATTAACATATAAAATTAAATCTGTGATTTGTCAAGTACACTACAGGGTAGCCCGTTTTCAGTGACCAATCAGCACTTATTTACCATCAGCAGCACATTGAGATCAAATGTGATAACAAAAAGTAACATCATTGCAGATTTTGATGCAAATCATTTTTTAAAAAAATCTGGGTTTTTTTGCAATAAAATTACAGGATTTAAAAGTTCATTATTGGCAGCTTTGCTCTTTCATATTGTCATATTCCTTTACCATATCAGAAAAGGTGGTGGTCATGGTGATGAAAATATAAGAAAAATTGCTTATTTTGAACAATCTATTGATCCAATTATCTCCAAGGTAAGTTCTATTGTGCATCACATTTCTTTGATTGTGTTGTTAATAGTGACTATGTATATTGTCCCTCGCTCATTTAAAAGCTAACTTCCAGGCGCAATTTCCTTTGTCTCACATTTAAGAAGTTTGTCTTAAAAACTCAATCAAAACAGTAGTTATGTTTTACTTTTTTTGTGTATTATTCAACATGCTTGATAAAAAATATAATTGTTTCTTATTTATACAAATTAAATTTTTAGGCAAAGCAAAATGTATGTGGCCTGTATGTTTTTTAAAGATAGGTCGAGACCCTACACGTGTTGTGGCGTATCGCTGTCCAGGTAATACAGCTTGCCAGGTTTATAACTACAAGGAGAGAACAGCTCGTGTTGTTTTTGGTCCAGATCTTGTCATTCTTGGACAGCATGAAGATTTTAATGTGCTCAGCTTAAGTGGTGAGAATTGTAATACATTTTGTATTTATAACTTTAACACCTTAGATAAAGTTAAACTTTAGTCTTTTCCCCCCACAAATGTATATTTGCAGACAAATATTAAGTTTTCATATTACAAATTTTGATGGATTTTTTTAGCGTACTGATGGTTTTATTCATTCGAATTTTTGGAATTATGTAATGACAAAAGCATAATATATTAACTGTTGTTTTATGGATGGTGGTGGTGTCTAAAACATTTAAAAAAACATGCGATTTGCATATATTATATTACAAGCCGTCCTTGTGTTATCATGGTTATCAGATTTATAAATAATGTCAGTTAAATATAATTTTAATTATAACTGATTTCTAATATGTGTTTTGGCTATATATGCTTTAGCTGGAAAACCAAAGAAAGCAAATGCATTGAAATCCCTTTGCTTGATGCTGGGACCCGATTTTATCACAGACATCATTGAGGTAACAGATAATTATCCACTTAAGTTGTGTCTTGCTACTGTGACCCACAAATTTGTGCACTTATTTATTTTAAACTAACAAGGCAGGAAGGGTATAAAAATGGAACCTTGATCTCTCTGAGCCCATGTGATAATGCTGTGTTCTTGGCCAAAGAAATCACGACCCTGTTTTGCGAACGAGGAGTTATCGTGTCACTGTGGACGTCTGGTCAGTTGTTCGTCTATCCGCCTGTCCAAATTTTCGTTTCCAGGGGTGTAGATGTGACTTTTGGGTGTTATGACCTTTGAACAACTTCAGTTGAGCCAAAATAGCTTAGACCCTAACAATCTTGTTCCCGTTTATCTCAGAAACCCTTAATTATATTATGTGAATTACTGTCATATTGCACACACTCATAACTTTGGGGGGGGATGTAGATATTTTTTTTTGTTATGACCTTTGACCTACTTTTCAACCTATTCTCTCAGCCAAAATAGCTTACACAAACAATCTTCTTTTTGGAGCATATCTCAGGAACCCATGGAGCTATTTCTTTCAATTTGCACACACAAGTCACTTAAAGGGTGTAGATGTGTTGTTTGAGAGTTACGACCTTTGACCTACTTTTTTATTTACATCTCTTTAAGACTACAACTATCTTGTTTCCCGTGCATGTCTCTGAAACCCCTTGGTTATATTTCTCCCATACTGAACACAGGGTGTAGATATGCCTTTTGGATGTTACTACCTTTGACCTACTTTTCAACATATCTCAGCCAAAATAGCTTAGAGACTAAAAAATTTGTTTCCAGGGCTGATCTCTCAAATGCCTTGGGGGATTCCTTTCTTATTGCACACATCATCCATAGTTGTGTATTTTTTGGGTTATGACTTTTGACCCTTTGTTTCTATTATAAGGGCGGGCCAGAGGGACTATGGTGGCCTTAGTCCTCTTGTTGAACTAATAGCCAGGGTTAGGGTTAGTGATTTTACAAATCATCATAAATGTTTTAGTTGGCTTTTTCTGCTTCATTTGAAAACCTATGTTATAAGTCTACGACCATTAGAAATATTTAAATTCTTTTAGTGCGGGGACCGTCTGACATATAAAGACAGTCCCTGAGCTGAAAAAGTTAAAGGCTCGTAGAGGTTGTCTGGGGTATGAGTTTGTGATTGCTAAGCATAATAGAGCAATTAAGAACAGAGCATGTACAAGAACAGTTTAGATCATTATAACATTATTCTTAATTTATTTGATGTTATTTGTTCATTCTTTACTTACAGGTGGAAACTTTAGATCATGCTAGACTTAGAATACAGATAGCGTTCAACAATCATTTCAGCGTAAGTCTACTTATTTTCAGGTTTTCTTATTTCCATTTCACATTTTATATTTCAGATAACTTCAACTATCATGTGATAGGTAGTTAGTTAGAGTACGACATTTATTTGTTAATTTGACAGTCACTGCCTCTGACAAGAATGGTTTTGGGTCTTATTTGAATACCACATAATTTATCTTATTCACACAACTGAGCCAGTTCAGCTTAACTTGATAGATTCCACTGGGGCCCATTGTGTGGATACATTGTATGCTAACACTCACAGTATGTGTTTATCATATTCCCGGGAGGAAGGCTCTGACTCTATGTAGGCCTACACCATCTTTTCACAGGTTTTATAAAAAATTCCTAGATATACATAAACAATTCATGCAAAAGCATGTGAGATTTAAAATAATTGTATACCCCGGTAGTCATATGTGAAATTCCATATCCAAACCACAATATATAAAAAAGTAGTTAGTAAATGGCATTTAAAAAGCCAGAGCTCAGCTTTCTAATGCAGCAAAAATTCATCTTCCCACACAAGGCTCGCTTCTCCCGAGAGGCCTTGCTGAATCAGTGTTAAAACCATTTATTGGAGTGGGGACTTTCAAGAAAGATTTTTTCTGCTTGACCCAAGTTTGACCTCTGGCATGAGTGCTGCTTTAATGCAGGGCCACTGTCTACGATGCCGGCCCTGCATTAAGCAGCACATGTCTGGTGGCCGAGGAAGTATCACAGACAGCTCCCACCACATCTCACCAGACACGAGTTGTTACATGCCGCAGGGTAGGCTTAATGTTGAGCCAACGTCGCAGACAGTGGACCAACATTAAGTTGGCATTTTGTTGAAAAATTAATGAATATTCAATATCTAAATCATCCTCCCTACCCCAATAGGTGGATGATAACACTGATTCAGCAAGGCTCGGTCTGAGACTTTGGGAGGTCTGACAGGAAGATGCAAAAATTGTACATTGGCCAGGTTATCGATAAAAATGTATAAAGACTGCCTTCTTGCATTTAATTACAAACAATTCTTTCCTTGCCGACTATTTAATTATGTGAAACTCCTATGTTGTCATATTAGTTTATAGTTTTTTTCAAAAATTATAATTTTTGCAGAAAAATTATTGCCATGACAACTATATAGATAGAGACAGACTTCTGCAAATATTATCGGTAATACTTTGCCAACATTCTACTCACAAGACCTTAGGTGAAACAAGCTTGGCATGTTTAAGACTAATTTTTGGCGGGGATTACATTGGACTTAAGGCCTCTTGTTGCCAAATGCTTTAAGATTTTTTTTATGATTACGACCCATATCTAGGACGCCATGTCATGGATTGTTAGAAGATGTGCAGCATGTACTGGATGCGTTAAATATAATTGTTATGTCTCAAGCATCAAAAATGATTATTTTTGCCTTCTGCGCAGTAAAAACAATGTGCAATATCGTTCGGCAATACAGTAATAATGTGATAAAAACACAATGTATTTTTCCATAGTTCAAACTATAAAACTTGTCATTGAATTATAACTGACAAAAAAATGCTATACATGTAGGTATGTTTTTCACATTGGGCCTCTAGGACCTTTGATGATTTGAACTTTCTTGAAAAAATCAGCTTCTTGCATTTGTAACCTAAACGTTACAAAAAATTATATGTTCTACTGTATCTATAATAAGAAGTCACTTCATTTTTGTATTTTTATTTCCTATAGGTGGATAAATCAGATCCAAAATCAGCTGCCAAGATCTTTGCTGTTCCTGATTTCATAGGTTTTGCCTGCCAACATGTGGGTTAGTCTTAGTTATCTGAAACTAATATTATAACATGTACATACTTGGTCATTCTGATAACTATCATACTTTTGATAACAGAGTTGTGACTAATGATTACCCAAAGGGGAAGGTTGGTAAAAACCTCAAGCCCTTATTGAAAAAAATATTGCAATTATATAAAAATCAGGTTTTCAATAGATTTTCAGAGGGGTATAATGCTAATAATCTTAGATATTTCGAAATTTAACTTCAGTTTAGCGTCGTTTTCAATAGTATATTATTGAACTGATATAATGCTATCGCTGATACCTACTTTCATAGCAAGTTCAATACGTGGAAGAGTTGCCCAAGTGACATTTGACGAGTTTCATCGGCACTCTGCAGATGTGATTCAACATGCAGTATTTGAAAAATCGACAAAGGGAGAGGAAAAGGACAGTCTTCATTTCTCAGCTAATAATTTGGTGAGAATTTTAACTGGAACATAAAAGTAAATTAATTTGATGCTTATCAGCATATTCATCAAGAAACCATGTTTATATCAGTTTGATTTTAAAGATTGGCTTACTAAAAATATTATTAATTGTATGTACATGTAGAAGAAATGTTTGGTCAACAATGGTTTGGAAATATTTCAAGGGTTGTTGTGTTAGTTTTGTTTATTATTTAGTGCCTCAGAATGATGGACTGATCTTGTCCAAAAAGATATTGTCATCCCAAGTGACATTCTTCTATCTGCACCACATTTTAAGTTTTGTGCCCCAGCAATAAATTTATGTTGTGGTACTCTAGATTTTCTGTAACAACAATAAACATATCTTTCAAAAAAACAGCTATCTGTTGTATTTTATACTTTCACCGCTGATCTGTCATGCACAATTTAGATTCTCATGATCATTTATACTCTGATCAGTGTTTTGTCCTCGATGTCATAGGAGTGCTTTATTATATGGAGTAGGGGTGGTGAATGGGATTTAATGTTGGAAACAATATTTTACCTCTCTCTACTTCCGGTATATAACATTGTGTTATAAAATATCTCATATCACTCACCAGTTGACCCCCAGATTCACCCAGTGAATTATCCCTGAACTGATTTAACAAATATATTAAAATATATTAAACAAATAAATCTACATATATGTAGATTTATTTGTCCTATGCAAGAGTTTTAATCCAGTTGTATTATTATGTGTATTTTAGGTGATCAGCAATGTGGATATACACAGTATAGAGCCTGTTGACGTGAAAATGAGAGATAGTTTGATGCAATCTGTACAAATGGCTATTGAGATTGCAACAAGGTCAGCATTTACACTCTCACTCTTATGTGATTCACTTTTCCCTTCACATCAACTTTTTTTGACAAATTATCTTCTTATGCGAAGGAAAATGTAGCGGACATAAATATCATTATCAGGCTGCCTCTTTTCCCTTTTTAGAGCACGAAAACTCATAAGTATTTAAAAAAATGCTCAAGATTGTCTGTTGAAGTGATTTTAGAACCGGATATATCCACTTAACAAAAGTCATTGCATGCAAATTTGATAAGTGTGTAGGTGGGTTAGTCCATATACCGGGTAGTCACATTTATCAGTCAAAAGTTTTTTTAATTGGCCTTGCCTAATGTCCTGTGATATCTGAGAGTTTCTTGTCATCTCTTCTTTTAGTGGTCCGATAATCATGTGTAGGGTCCAGTAAAAGCTGATAGTTACTAATGTCCAGTAAAAAGTTTGCTGAGTTTTAAAGACTGGGAATACCCATCAAATTTGATTTTAAATTAACAGTTATTTAGAAAAACAAATTATTTTGTTTTACTATTCCTGACACACACTCCCGGTACATGTCTGTTAAAGTGACTAACTGAATATATCCACTATCAGCATGCCGGACTGAAGTTGTGCCTTGCAAATTTGTAAGTGTAGGTGGGTTAGTCCAATTAGACACTTTTATCAGTCTATAACTATTGCATATTTATTCTCAATGATATTGAGAAAGGAGTCAATCACGATAAACAAGCGAGTTCTATACTTTGTGCTCTAGAAATGTGTAAGATCCACACATTAGAGAAACCCTACAGCGACTATCATTGGTAGTGCCTTTTATAAGTTTATAGTTATCAGAATATACAATAAGTTCCTAGTGTTGTAAAGTGTTAAGTCAATAAATGCTTTCTGAAATTATATCCTTCATGGAATAACTAAAGCACTATGTTCACCTTAAATTAAGCCAGACTTGAAAAAAAAGTTGTCAAACTGTATAGATTCTGAAACTACCGGGAGTAGCAAAATATAAAAATTTGCCAAAATGTGAGGTTCCCAGTTTCATCAAGCCCACAGAATATTTCCCCCCCCCCCCCAAAAAAAAACATTATTCATGGGCCTAGTTAAGATAAGATACATTTTCAATCGACATGGTACATTAGAACCATAAAACATTAGCTTGTGGTTGTTCAACCTGTCAAAAGTTAATGTACTAAAAACTAAACAATATTAACAACAGCAATATCACATACATGTAGCCTAAACCCCAGTCCCCCCCTCCCCCCCCCCCCCCCCCTAGCTCGCTCAAGTTTGGAGATGATGTCTTCAGGCCAGTTCAAAGATGAGGGCTGTTACATAATAATTGGGGTCACCAATACCTATCTGTAATTGCAGACAACACACACTATTACCATCATACACAATGTCCATGACAAGCTCTAATATTTCACTTGGTAGCCATTTGCAACATGATCTGATGCATTAATTACAAAAGTGCAGGTCTCAAACACACAAAAAATGATTACATCACAATAATCAAACATATTATTGTACTGTATAATGATTGTTATAAATGTGTTTAATTACTGCAATCTAGCTCAGTAAGAATTGTGATGTAATACCCCCAAAACGAAATGCCAGGAATTCCCCTGTATACATGTATCTGGCCTACAGATACTGTCTATAAGTGAATATCCTAAATGCAGTTCTTTATAAGAGCTGGTCCTGCTTTAGAAATTACATAAAAACTAGTGTGGACTACTACCTAAACAGCTACTAAAATGATCATATTACTAATGAATTGTTGTTAATGAATGGACAAAATTCACCCTTTTACTTTGTTCCACCTATCAAATAGTTGTTAAAATTAGAATGATTATTGCAATATAGTATTGCTAAATAGTTGTAGATGTCGGTGTGTGTTGTAAATTATGCGTGCATAATTCAGTCTTAATAATATATTGGTAAGCTTAAGTGTGGACATGCTCCTCAAATTTAATATCATGCCAGCACAATCAGCATCACTTCTAAACTATTTGCAAAGTCTGTATGTATGTACCCAGCAAACACGACACGTGAACCCTTTGTTAGGCTAATGTTGGCCCAGCGTCCAAGACGCTGGGCCAACATTAGCCCAGCATTGGGTTAATGTGTCGTGTTTGCTTGGTACAAGTAAATGCACAAGTAATGTTCTGATCTATGTAGGGTGTCTCTCCTTGTAGGTGTGTTGAAGCAACAGCCTCTCATGAAGCACAGAGAGTAGAACAAGAAGCTCAAGGCAAGTTAGAGCGACAAAAGTTATCAAACGAATGTGATACTGAGATAGCAAAGACTGAATTATCACAGTTACAAGCAGAAGCTGCGGCAGTGGAGTCAACAGGACAAGCTGTAGCAGAAGCAATGGCCAGCAGTGAGCGCATGCATATAGAGTGTGAAAGTGAAATAGAAAGTAAGATTATTATTTTATCGAACTACACATGTATCACTGATGAGGTTTTTACATTGCACCACTGAATAATATAGGTCTGATATAATATAGGTCAGATAGCTTTTCAAAGGCCACTTTATATTTTGTCAAACAGAAATTAGGCTCTAGTTTGTGTGATAATTGTAGCTATGGATCGTTTCATAATTTTAGCCTCCCTTTTTTCGACCACTGTGTGTCACTTGGATCGGTGTTTCATTTGTATCAATGTATCTACAATGAAACTCTGAATAGGTTACTCCAAGAAAGCAATAGGTCTGCAATAAATAGAATACATGTGCATGTATATACAAAAAACATGGGTGAATGCACCTGAAAATCTAACATCAATCGTCCAAAGATAGTAGGTGACCGGATGATAAATTTGAACCAGAGGTAAGTGACACAAGACTTGTTGGGTACAGCAATGTTTTATTCCTTTTATTCCAGCATATATAATACACCTTCACTCACACTTAACTGATGTCTATGTACTCCACCAGTGCTACAGAAATAGTGATCTTCCAAATTGTCCTTGGCACTCTCAAAAACAGCTCATGTCTGGCTGCCAATCAAAAATGCTTCAGCCTTCGCAGCTTATCCATGAATGCCATCGCGAGATGGCACCGACTGCCACCTCACACCTTCCCAATCAAAGAAATACATAATTCTCGGCTCATATCCCAGAGTACTCAAAACACCAGGGATGACAGGCGCGGCACCAGCCATGCCCATAGCATTAACTGAATGTGATGAGTACACAACACGCACACATACCAAGCGCTCGGCTGATTAACCCTGCATGTTCAAAGGGCGGAATTATCTGTTCCAAACACCACATTTTAACTAGAGGGACGTTGAGCGATGGTTAGAGGGTGACGCTTTGCAATAATTTATTGCCACTGCCTGCTCAGCTGGTTCAAACCTGAGGCAGGCAGGCAGAAGAATATTATGTTTCTCCCCTCTCAATGTTGGGACATTGCTTCGATGTTTGTGTCTTTGGGCAAGGCACTTTACCGCTGTCACGTGCTTCACCTGACTCAGGTGGAAATGAGTACCTGGTAGGACAGACATGGCACATCCCCCCCCCCCCCTTAGTGAGGAACACTAACACTCCGTACGAAAAATTTAAACTCATTTATAAGAAAACCTTTAAATTAAACTTTGATTAATCAACAAGAAAATCAAGAATTTCATATTTCGTTATACGTTATTAATTGATGAAACACTCTTACTTCTTAAAGCAACTATATTTCAAATTAAATTTTATAAAATAGTGTACTGTGACCCCTGCTTACCCATGTTCCCGCACTTGAACTTTAACACAAACATCACAGATACTAGCTGCAACTTTTGAAATAGTGAAGGAGCGACTTATAATAAAGAGCTAACTAAGACATTTATGTTGATTTCAAATTTTTAAAAAAAACTTTGGTCTCCAGCATTGGGAGTGTTAATGTGCGTAATATCTGGAAAACCATGCCAGATAGCTAGAACACTACTATAAAACTTTTTAAAAATAAGTGCGGTTTCAGGGAGGGATATGCCGATTCAAAATTTCTGCTTGATCAAATTCAAAATTGCTGACTTGCAGCCATTATTGACTTAATATCTGTAATATACATGACAAACTGTTTTTTTTCACATTTACTGGCGATTGTCAGTAAATGTGAAAAAAACAAAGATAATGACTATGTCGAAACGAAATTATATAGCAAAGGAAAACTTTCATATGCTTAACTATTGTCTCGAAAAAGTTAATACTTATAAATATTTAGGTTTAATCATCAGTTCCGATGGGAAATTTAAAACTTGTGTCAGTGATAGAATAAACAAGGCTAAAAGGGCAATGTTTATTATATTACAAGCTCTTATGGTGTCCGGCTGTGTCTCACCTAGATTAAACATGACTGTATTTGATAAACAGATAATTCCAATTTTATTATACGGTTGCCCTATATGGGGTTCATATAACAAAGTTGATATACATTATGATAAACATTTATTTGAAAGAGTCCAAACAGATTTCTGTAAAAGAACTTTAAACATCACAAAAAGATGTAGCAATGTTATTGCAAGAGGAGAATTTGGTAGATATCCTCTTTCTAATATTATTTATAGCCGTATGATTAAGTATTGGTGTAGACTGGAATCAGGCACTAAAAATATGATGTTAAATGCAGCCTATAAAGAATCGAAAATTGTAGGAACTGATTGGATTAATAAGATATCTTCATTATTATGTCGTAATGGTTATGCAATTGTGTTTGAAAATCCACAGTCAGTTAATTTAAATATTTTTTCAAAATATTTTCAACAACGAGTAAATGATCAATATGAACAATACTATCAATCTTATATAAAAGAATCCCCGAGATTTGATATTGTGAAACTGGTTTTTAAAAAATATAAATTTTGCAATTATCTAGACGTTATAAAATCTAGTAAGATTAGATGTATATTTTCAAGGTTAAGAACAGATAACAGCTTACTAGAGGTAACTAGAGGTCGATTCAGAAATGTTCCCAGAGAAGATCGATTATGTATATGTAAAAAGAGTGTAGAAGATCCGATACACTTTATCTTACATTGTGAAAGATATAAAGATTATAGAGATTTATTTATAAAAAATATGACAAATCTGAACATGAAAATTGAAAAGAACTATCCTAATAAAATTATACAACTATTGTTCAATTTTGAAGTGAACGCTGAGGTTTCGCGGCACTGTGTAAATTTTGTCAAAGATATTTATGCATCACGAAGTGAGGTGTAAGAATTACGGTTTTACAGTTAATAATTATATTTCTACATTGCTTTACCTAGCGATGATATCAGTATAATTTAAATCTGTCTATACGGTTTTACAGTTAATAATTATATTTCTACATTGCTTTACATAGCGATGATATCAGTATAATTTAAATATGTCTATGCTGTTAAATGAGTTTGATGGGTACACGTGTGTGTACTAACTTCAGTATGTTGATGTCCTGGCATTGTATTGGCTGAATAAACTTGTCTTGTCTTGTCTTGTCTTGTAACTGTGCTAGATAGCTACACCTTTGCTGTAAAAGAAACTGGCAGAGTTCAGGGAAGGATTATGGTGGCAGGCTGGCTTTTTGTTATTTGAGTGTGATGTGTGGACAGTCCAAACATTAAAATTTCATCAAAATTTGTTTGCGTTGTGAGAAATCATCATGCCTGAAATTGTTCAGTCCTAATTGTGTGTGATCAGTACTGAACGTTGCTGTTTGGTTTTTGTTACAACACAATCAATAGTCTTGATACTATTTAGCTAATCAGATAATACCAGTGAAAGTTACATGGTGCCATAACCACGTGGTATTTTGCAAGTTCAAAACAAAAACGGTCGTGAAGTTTTATCCGTGTTGACTGAATCGATGCAGGATGGAGCCAAAGACATTCTTGAATTTTTCCATGATGATTGCTTTTTGTCACGTCTTGAATCATCTTTTGGCATTGATAAATAAATGTTTGGCGTATTCCGCCATGCAACGGCGAATTCAAATTTGTCAGGTCAATACTTTTAGATTGCAAACATGTCTCTAACTGAATAATTTATCCACAGAGGGTTTTGTTACTTCGTCATATTAATATAATTTACAGTGTCACCTTTTTATAATGTATTGTTTCAGTTGCTCGACTCAAGGCACAGGCATCAAATATAGAACATAGTGCCAAGCTGGAATCCTTGAGGAAGGTAAGGACGTATTTTTGTACAAATTCGTTTAACATTCACTTATGCCCCAGTCACACTGTCGTGAATCATGATGGCGAACTGATACGGATGTGAATCCGTATTAGATCGTCAGCTGATTCGCCACTGTTGTATTGTTCCGTGCTAGAGCGTGTCAATTCTCCAAAAAAGTCTCACGTTTCTCAACGGTTCGCCAAGCCGATACGGATGTTTCAAACTGTTTCAAACATCCGTACTGCCAATACGAATGAAGCCCATTCGTTGTAGTTCCTTACAGTTCGTAGGAGTTCGAATCGGTTCTAATCAGTTCTTTGCACTTCGTATTGCTCTTCGTATCGCTTCGCAGCGTAACGGGTTGGTTCGCATTGGAAGAGTCTGGCGATGAGCAAGGAATCAGAAAAAACTGACTAGAACTGACTCGACGCAACACGGTACAGATACGGTTGTCGTTGCTTGTCGTGCTGAATCGTTGCTATTAACGGCCTGGAGATACGATGCAGTACAATTTACATCACGAACTACAAAGGATAGCTACGGATTGCAACGTTGCGCAACGATAAAGTGAGACGAGATACGAATAAGGTAGATCCCAATGCGAATGACTGCGATTCACAATGAATTAATGCGAACCAGGACGTTACCAATACAATGCAGAACGAATGAGGTAGATTCACATAGCGGTAATAATATAAATAGGGCCTTCGACTCTTATATCATTTCAGTGTTGCCAGGGCAGACTATGATGATCATTGCGTTTCAAATAAGGGCCAAGCCTCAGACAAATTGCAACAGCATTTCTGACTGTTGTTTCTTACTCATAAATATGTCTCCTATAAACTCAAAAAGTCTCAAGAGATTCGAGTGGCGGGAAGTATTTGCAAACACTGTTTATTAACTATACCCTTTCAACAAGTTCGACTATTTTTGTGGTGGGATAACGAGCCACTTTTTAGCAGTTTTATGTACGTATTTTAATAAAAAACTTGCTGCGATGTCATTATTGAGATTACTATATTATTTATATTATTTATTCTCATTATACGAAAAATTATACCAACAATAACCCATTTTTTACATTTCCAGATTGGTAAAAATATATTTTTAAAAAAACTTCAAATATACTAATTTTGATCCAAGTCGAAAAACATATACATAAATGATACATAAATAGGCCTATAGATGTATATAGTTACAACACTTAGAGCAGTTATAATAGACTTGCATTTAGTCTGATAACTAAATGAAAGCCTATAATAACTGAATCGTTGGATATTATGCATACTGATTTTCAGCACTGATATGTTTTAAAATATATTTTTATTACGCTATGAAGGTGGATTTTTTAAGAGCAATTTAAAAATCGAAAGGATTAAAAATCAGAAAAATAACAGGGTGCTAAAGATAGTGACTGTTGCTGCCAAATGTGACTTTAAGCACTTTGTTAATACAGAAACTCCATAATTTATCTCTCTAAATATATATTTTTTCTTGACCAACTTTATTTTTCAACTTCTAGTTGACAGTTGTCGTCGTCTTCTTCTGCGACATCACATTTGTTCAGCAACCTCATATGTGACGTGTTTCTGTCACTCCGCTTTCTGTTCTCTGCTGTTTTTCTTTGTATGTTTTTTTTATTGTTTTCATTTGCGGTAATATTTTTACTATTAATCTGCATGTTCTCTTCACCTCGCTATATTTTCCGCTGATGAATTGTCAGTCTTTATCACTTTATGATGATACACTCCTATCTCCCTCTGTATGTCAAGCAATTTGCTTTATGGTTCTATTAATTTTCTTTTGTTAGTGTTGTTACAATTTATTTCTCGGTACTGTTTCCCTTTGATTTCCCGTACTGTGGTTGCAATCATTACTCTTTCTACCACAGCTCATTCTTGTCTTCTACTATGTACCCCTCTCTGTTACCTTTACTTTATTCGCTGACGAGTCCCGATTTTTTTTAATGGGTAAAAGTCATCTATCTTTATATAGCTTCTTCTCTTACACCATTTTTTTTTATGGGATACCGTTAATGATCTATATTTTAGCACCAAATCTATTATAAATTGGGTCTTTTAAATATGTTATAATAAAATTCTAATTAAATTAATTTGATAAGATCAACTTCGAATGATAGTAATACAATTTTTAATATTTATTATAACACAGCACCAAAATTGGGCAAAAATGATGTTTATTTGATGGACAAAGAAGACTGGCGATAAGACACGGATGAGCGCGACATTTTGTAGCCAACAGCTCATCCCTATTGAATCGCACTGGTCCGTTCCAGGTCGTATAAGTTTGTACTGGTCTGTTCTAGGTCGTATAAGTTTGCAATGGCCCGAGTTGCATTCTACTTGAGTCATATTGGTTCGTATCAGTTCGCAGGCTTATTCGCATTAGATCGTATTGATTCGTACAACCTTTCGTATTAGTTCGTGTCAACCCGTTCTGATTTGTATTGGTTCTAGCTCATTATTCTTAGTTCTACTTGGTTTTTCGTCATTCGCAATTTGAACCGTATTGATTCTAGTTGGTTCGTTGTGCAATAAATTATCCACCGCAGGAGTATTTTTATTCTCCATGATTCGCACTCACATCCGTATTGCACATATCGCCAGCATTTGTACTGGATCGCCAGTGGATTCGCGACAGTGTGACTGGGGCATTACATGTAAGTTGCACTTGCATACACTGGTATGTAGCTTGGGATATCTTATTTTGCATGGCCTTTTTAATTTTTCCTTGTAACTTTTAAATTGTGACAATATGCATTTCATTTTTGAAAGGAAGAAATTTTTTCTGTATCTACAAACTATGGCAAAGAGATGCTAGCTGTTGTACCGTTTGCAGATCTTGATGTTTAACCCTTTGGACACTATGTACCGATATATCGGTATTTTTGTAATGATTTTTGTGATAGGATTTCCTATAAAAAACGGATTAAAAACGACAATAGTCGTGCTTAGCAGTATAAAGGAAATAAATAACCATTTCTCCAGCAAATACGAGACGTTCACCCAATGTTGGTACAATGTTGGGCCAGCGTCGTAGACAATGGGCCAACATTGTACCAACATCGGGTGAATGTCTCGTGTTTGCTGGGTTTACAGGTGGTAATCAGCAGATCACATCACCTGACCAGATGTAGAGTACTATCTCCGTATACTTGATTTTAAAATTTCGACTTTTAAGGATATGCATATAATAGAACATAATTGTACAAATAACACATCTATACACTACTTAATATAAATAATATTTGTAATCTGAAATTAAAAGCAGCAAAAAAATGAAGTGGTTCTTTACAGCGGCACACTATGTTCATGTTTGTACCAATTATTGACTTTGTACATTCCTGCCGATTGAACAAATGATTAAACAACAAGAACTAATATTTAATATCATATGCTGATACATGTTCAGAGATGTTGGTAAATATGATTACCGCATAAAGGATTGAAGTATATAATGGCCTACTATTTATTGCTGGCTCATACTAGTATTCTCTACTTCCCACAGATGCGGAGCACACTACTTTGTGTTTGTACCAATTATTGACTTTGTATATTCTTGCCGATTAAATGTATATTCTTGCCGATTAAACAAATAATTTAACATCAAGAACTAATATTTGATGTGCCAATAAATGTTCACAGATGTCTGTAAATATTATTACCACATGAAGGATTTAATAAAGTACACTATTTATTGCTGGCTCATTCTAGTATTCTTTATTTCCCACAGATGCGCAGCTCAGAAATAAGCTACCGCAGGGCACAAAAAGATTTAAGTGTGCAGCGAGAAAAACAGCTGTCTGATATAGAAGTGAACAACTTCAAGAGGATGGTCAATTCTCTGGGAACAGATGTAATCAAGAAGATTGCTGCGGCAGGTCCTGAAGGAGAGGTTAGATCATATTTGATACTATATAGTGAACCACTTAAAGCTTCTTCACGCTAAGTTATCTCATTTAAATTTTCACCCAATTGAAGTTGTGTCTCGCTACCCCGACCCACAACTTCGAGTGTGTGAAAATTACTCATATTTGTTGAATTTGGGATCAAACATCTGCAAATCTTGACGCTACTAAAGACACTTATTTCGTCCCAATATCTGATTTAATCTTCTGATAAAAATGATTAAATATGACTATATTCAGCAAACACAAAACATTTGTATAACATTTGTACAACGTCGGCCCAACGTCTTCGACGTTGGTCCAACATTGTACAAATGTTATACAAATGCTTTGTGTTTACTATAGTCATGCTTAGCGCATACAGAGTTAACATGATAGATGGTTCACATCTGATTAACAAAAATGGCTCCTAATTACAAGTCATGATTTTACTGATAGTATCTACATCCTCAGCGTAGAATGATCGGTAAGCTTTGCTTGACATCTATATTCCAAGAAATATAATGCTAATATAAATCAATTCTATTTTACAGGTGCAGCTGTTGCAGTCTTTGGGATTGAGTAGCGTTTTACTTACAGATGGAAACAATCCTATTAACTTGTTCACAACAGCAAAAGGGCTTGTTGCCAAAAATTGAAAGTGTGTCTGTCACATGAAACGTGTAAATGTCATAGAATATTCGGACTTGTGCTTATATACAACCCTATGTTTTACATGAAACATTTAATTAACTTTCCTTCATCTAAAGCTTTGCAAGGTATCTTGCTTGGTATGATATATCAGCTAGTACATTACACTGGCACGGAGCACAGTGTACTCTTTGGATCACATTTGATAATAATTTCTGAAAATAGATCCTACTACATCTAATTAATATTGAATAAAATACAATACAACTTTGTACTGTACATGTTTGTAAAATGACAGGTAATTGCACGGTATCAAGAGAAAAACTTTTTATCAAATATGTTGTAATTTTATATTAAAATGTACCGGTATATCATATCATATAAACATACTATCAGGGAGACTGACTGGTAGATATGCACGTTTTACCATGTTTTCATTTACATTTACGTACCATGTTTGTTGGCAGGTTATATGACTATTGTAATGTTTAACCTAACATTTAAACTGTTCAAATGTTATTGTATTATTTTTCACCAAATACTCCACTTTTTAGTGTGGATAACTTATATATCTAAGGTAAAATAACTTGCCAGTGACATGATCCTGGTGCAAGAAGCAATTGTAATTTTTCTCTGATGAATTAGGCAAGTAAACTGTTACTATCACCTGATTGTTAACCCTTGAAGCGCAAAGTTATCCAATTTAAATTTTCGCTTGAAGGTACCGCGACCCACAACTACAAATGGGTGAAAATGATTAATATTTGTTTAATTTGATATTAAACATTTGCCAATTTTGAATGTCTGAACCATTACTATATTGCAAAATGAGAGGTTTCAAGGAAGTCTCAGAGAGGGAGTATTGGTACTTGCTGCACTGGAGGGAGAGAAGTCTTTAGTTTTTGTTTACAAGAACGGTGACCCTTCTAGTTTTAGTTGATATACCACAGTGATCAAAATGAACATTAGACGTTAAAGAATATGTTTGTCTGGTACTATCAGTAATTATTTATAATCACGAAAAAATGTGTGCACCTTTTTACTTGGTGTGCACTGACTATGTTGTTCTTGTATCATTCTTTTAATATATCCACAAGTGCAATGACGCCTTCCACCATCGGCTGATCATGTAAAGGCTCATGTTAATGATTATGTTTTTTTGCCTATGTGAATAATCCACACGTGTAATAATAGTATCACTCACCAGATGTGCCTTATAATAAACTACATTACGTCTCCATGTCACCCTTTACGAATCAGACAGCAGGCCTATTATAAATACGGTATGGACCTATATATTTGTTCCTACAGTTGAGTTATAATTGCAGTCATCTAATTGATCATGGGGTATAATTTCAACATGGTGAAAATTTATTTTTCACGAAACTTTCTCGAAAATTATTATATTGGATAAAGCGAAGTTGTCATTATTGATGGAAGTAATCAAACAAATGATGACAAAAATGATGAGGAAAATATTTCTACTCCTTGACAAATATCGGTTAAATGATAGATTAATGATTCTGAAAATAAACTATTACATATTTGTTATGAAAAATAATTAAATATACCTCGTGACGTCGTCTCATTGTGAGGGAACCATCGGAGGTGATAGCACAGCATTGACCCAATGTGGACCCAACATCCCATTTTAGCCGTGTCTGACCGGACTGTTCGTCAGATTTACACTCACTGTTATCTTTGCAACATGCCTTCTATGGTCAGCATTGGGTTATAATATCTTGACGCTTCCTACTTTTAATCAAAAGTGAAGAATTGCCATGAGAAATGATTAAAGTTGCATGTTTTTCATTCATTTTATTGAATTATCTACTTTATTTATTGTATTTATTCCAGCCTATTTGTTACTTTTTTAGAGTTCGACACAAATCCACCGTAGCTGCTAATAACTAACACTTCTGACATACGCATACTATTAGTGTTACTGACTGTGATAATAAAGCTAGACTTATACTCTTGTTTGTTTTGTTTTACAATATAGGTGATTAGCACATTAATATCTTACTACATTTTATATACCGGTAATCTCAAATTTACACTTTATTCAATTATTCTCTATTCGGATTTAAAAAAAAACGGGGGATTTTTTCCCAGAAATTTTAAGAATTATGCTGACAGTGATAAAGAATAAGCCTACATGAGTGAGGTTTTTGTCTTCGAAAATTGGTCCACGTCTATGTTGTCCGGTAGACAGAAATTCCGTCTCTATCGGCTGGCTGTCGGTGAAAGAGCCATGAGAAGACTGTTGCACAGGCTATTAGGCCTACTAGTCGGGCAGCCAAATATGCATCTCTAGTATCCTAGTTATGATATCTCGGCGGATGTGTGCTTCTAACCCGTGAGGAATTTTTTAAATTAAAAATGGCCGCCATGAAATAACTTAAAGTTATCATATCTTCCTCAATATTTGGGATAGAGACTTGATTTTTTCACCAAACCATATGATTTTGGTATCAAGGAATACAATGAAATACATGAAAACTTTGTTCGACATTATTATCGTGCAAAATTCAAAATGGCCGCCATGAAATCACTAATGTTACTATTCCTCGATATTTGAGATAGAGACTTGATTTTTTCACGGGTATCGAGTAATACAATGAAACATGGAAATTTTATGGTCATTTTTATCATGCAATATTTAAAATGGCTGCCATGAAATCACCAAAAAGTTATCATACTTTCGTCAATAATTGAGATAGAGACGATATTTTGTCACCAAACCATATGTCTTTGATATATAGAAATACAAAAAACACACGATACCTTTATTTGACATTATTATCACAATTCAAATGTTCTGTTAACACGTCTTTATATAATATTTTAGTTCTGCAGTATTGATAGCTACCCGGCAGTGCATCCGCTTAAGTGTAATATAAGCAGTACAGGTGTTAACTCACACAAACAAATTTGTCCAGTTGAATTACGACGGCGTAATATACGGTCGGACATTAGCTATGACGTCTATATATAAACAAATGGACGTACAAGAGGCCTATAATTGTTCACATATACCTACACTGAATGTGCACTTCACGACAGTGGCATTACAAGGTGAAGTTAAGGTTATTTCAATGACAAATCAGAGAAACTCTGAATAACAACTTATATTTACGTTTGAGTACACATAATATATTGGTAAATATAATGACATCGCCATCACAATCGCCACATGATCTGATATTCATTCTGCACATTAATTTTGAATTTCAAGTAGTAAACCACATAACAAATGTTATAACTCACTTATATTTCTCTGGCCAAAATATTATGTCATGTTATATAACAGATAAAATAAATAATATGTGATTTTTTTTTGTGATTTTTTTTTGCACTATTGGCCTAACAATAATGATGTAAAGTAAAGATTATTCCTAGGAACATAAAACGACAAATTGTCTGTCGTTTGTTACCAATGTAGTGACCGTATATCACTATAAATTCATAGACTTTTTGCTTCTTTATATATTGTAAACATGTCATAAAGTAATAACTGTGTATATTTATTAATCACCCGCATCATAAATACAATAACTAGATCATACCATACCATCCTGATACTTGTATAAATTTTTCAACCCGACGAGCTAGAAAATATCATGGAAGATTCACATTGCCATGTGATTTTCCAATGCAAACTCTTATGCTCAAATGGTACTATACTTTGTACCCAAGTTCTACCATTCACTTGCCAGGCAATCAACAAATATCCCATAATACAGACTTTCACAACTGTACAATTAGTCCTGGACAGCTATGACAAAAAAGAGGGTCAATCAACCACTGTAATGGCAACATAAATTATTCCTTAGCCAAAAGTCTCATAAATTATTATAGAACAACATATTAAAAGTCACAGGGAGTAGTGGAAGAGTGCCTAATTTGCATAAACCCAATATGGCCGCTAAGAAAATTTACTGAGTCTTATTTTGCCGATATATCTGCTAATAATCAATGAAGAATCATGATTTTTTGTGTCTAACCTTATGTGTTTAGGGTAAAGGAATTTGATGAGCACATTAACTCTTCCTTTACCAATTTCGCTTTTATGCGAAAACTACATTCCTTCACATGCATTAATTGCAATGGAGATATCCCGTCACAAGCGTGGTTGAAAATCGCCAACCGGAATTGTCAGTGACATGGACGCAATGTTCTCTTGCATTATTTATTTGTGCACATGCGCATAGCTATGTCATGTATTGTGCCAGGGGCTACCTTAGGGGTCCTCCTTAAAAAAGTGGTTTTATAAGGGGGGATGTCGGTAAAGGAAGAGTTATTGAACATCCTGTACCTCCCTTTTACATCATAAATCAAAATAAATGTGAAATCACCTAAAATTTCACGAATTTTGATTTTGTAACATGACCATAATATTATGCCTAACTTGATCATTAATGAACTGATCATCATGGCTCTTGATAGAAGTTTCAAAAGTTATTACGAAAACATTGGAATGAACCTGTTGACACATTCATATAGGCCTAAAATATATAAGGTAATCTGTATTCGTAAATCACAGCATATGCAGCCCCTTTCCACACCCTCCCTCCCTCTGCTCAATATAGTGTGTGGAGGGTTGGGTGTGAAAAGGGGATACCTACGATCAGGTAATTAATGCCAAATTAAAACAGCGCGACTATAGTCAGTTAACAGTCCGTCATATTTATGTAGCCGGGTGTGAAATTGCCCAGCACGGGGATCGAACCACCGTCCCTGGCATCCTGATGCCTGAGCGCTACGAATCTAGTCGATTCGTTGGCCAGAGTAGTAATCACTCCAGTCCGCCATACACACACCCGGCTACATAAATCTCCTCTCAAAAAAAAATGAAATGAATCGGGCTTTAGGCCACCTTTGTGCACATATAGGCTAAACTGGGCCAGGAGAACCTCCTGAGGATGGTGAGATGATTGAGATGACACTGTCCTCCAGACACAGGATTCGAAATTCGAGCCCTGGCGGTCTGAGGCCGAGCACGCTACCTCTCTGTCACGGAGGCTCCCCACAATACTAACTTTCACACGTGGATGGGGAAGAAACAATTTTGTTTCTTTCAAACCGCCGAGACCGGGAACCGAACCCCGGACTCATCTCCTCTCAAATATCTGCTCGTCCCCGAGCAGCCTTCAACACACTCGTGGGTTAACTTCTCCTGCCTGCCTTTTACCGCAACCCTATCTCCAGTGTTCTGCACTGAAGTCAGGTATATGTATTGCTATAGGTATGCTACTGTATTACCGGTAAGGAGAACCGTTATCAGGATATTGGGCGCCAATGTAACAGTGCTGAAATCCCAAGTCCCTGCCTAGTCCCAAATGTGCCTTAACGTTCTGTCAAACGTTATCACTGGTTACAGGGGACGACACGGCAAGAAACTGCCCAGCCCGGAGAACGAACCATCGACCCTGGCATCGTGATGTCTGAGCGCTACGAATCTAGCCAAAGAGTCGACTAGTTGGCCTCAGCCTTCCCAATCAGTTCTGACACCACTGGCAATTGCCAGGAGCATCGCAGCATGTGCCCAAACATGTGCAAATCCAGTCCACCTAACACACGCCCGGCTACATTTATCAGACTGGTTTAAAATCAGCCATCTACGAGACAAAAAAGCACAAATCGTTCATACTTCCAGAAAACATTGTCACCGAGTGACCGAAGGTAAAACATACTCATAAAACAGGATACAAACAAAGTCAATTTATTCACTATTGTGCAACTATTTAAGTATTTGGGCATAACTAAATAGCAGACACCTGGAACCTGAAACATGTATCACAGTAATATAATGCACACTCACCGGGTGACACGAGTAATAAGGCATTGCCACAGAATGGCGCCAAATTAGTGACACTCTTCGATACACAAATTGTATTGCTTACATTTGATTCATCCGATCAAATCAACCCATCTGGTTGTTATGTATAATCATGCCAATGTGTGCAATAAGTTTGTTTAACAAACAATGCATGTTTTACTTTTATTAGGGACAACTCTATTGCTGCATATATTCAACATATCGAGGAGGTACTTTCGAATAATAAAACATGAAGCTATCCATTGTTAATAAGTACAGGCAGGTGGTTCATGGCTCTGGTAGAAGATACATTAAATTTGACTGAAATGAAACCTATTAATATTATCCTACCAATTACCTTACTTTAATTTTATAAGCACTATGTAGGCCTACTACTAATAAACTGGGCTATGATGCTATTCTCCATACTAAAAAAAGTTTCACACTCTTTGTTTTTATATTTTGTTCTTCAAAGCTGTGCTATCGTCCCAAAGTAGTAAACACTTCCATCCTGTAGCGGTCGTCGTTCTGTCTTTGTCTAACATTCTTTATGTAATGATCGATCTGAGGTAGGGATAACATCAGCTTGTGGAAGTTCTGTTAACATAGCGACATAATTCTCTACTAGCGTATTTTAGTTTCTGTCAATTTGCGCAATCAATTACCTCTATTCACCATTGAATAGGTGTAAACAAAAGAGTCCACCAAAGTAGGTAAAGTTACATCATAATAAACATTGCCATTACTTGTGGGCAATAACATCAAATTATTACCAAATCATTAACAATTTTTTTTAATATTTGAGCTGATAAACCGTATTTTTACCTGTAATGCAGGATAACCCAGCATGGCATCCAGAGTAAAGTAGTCTATTACAGACAGCAGGACTTCTAGCAGACCAAGATCAGCCAAGGACAAACGATCTCCAACCAAGTAACCCGTGTTATTTTCTTCTAAAGTCTGCAAGAATTAGTAGGGCCTATGTGGCATTATTTATAACATTTAATCTCACATAACAGTGGCGCATATACGAGCCTGATTCTCCTACTAAGAACATTTTTTCCTTATAATAGATCTACACCAACATCAAAAATAGATGTCAACAAAAACATATAGTAAGCAATCCATGGGTGTGTGTGGCCATTGAGAAAATACCTGCCGAATTTGACCATAACTTGTAGGACAGCTAAAAACATGAGCTTATAATCTTTGTTTGGATGTTTTTAGATGTGAGGGATCGATGATGAACCATCAGTTGAGTGCATGCCATTTTCAATGACGCTATCCACAAACTGAGAAAACAATATTTTTATAATTGTTGAACTAAGCATTCCAGACGGATAAATAAATATTCTATCCTATATAATTTTCAAACGAGGAAATGATTAAACACACTATTTTGCATTTGAAACAAATACCAAGCTATTTTGAAAAGATACAATTTGACGTATAGGGTATGGAAAACAATTAAATATATGTATCAAGTAATTTAATCACACATGGTAATTATCTGAAACAACAGCATAATATGAATTATCAGGTCGAAATTTAAAATTTAAGATCAGCCTTAAATTAACATATTTATTGGTAAACAAATGCCTACATAAGGGGCCCATAAGAGTAAACATCTCGCGATAATGTCAGTTGAATAATAATTTTAGCATTATTTAACATATTATATGTTCTGTATCTCTCGCATGTGCCACATGTTTTCTGAGGATTTATAGAAAAAATATAATAGTAGTTCAGTCCTAAAACGTACCTTATTATAAACTGGTAGATATTTAGGTAGAGTTTTCTTTTGAATTTTTTCTCTGATCTCTTCATCTGGCCCCAACACCTCCATTTTAAAGCCATAGAAGGGTGCGTAAGCGTCCCTCGTTCCTTCATATAGAGCATCGATCCTTGAATAAAATTGATATATAACTTGAAAGACAAAATAGCTAAATTAGAATGGAATACTTGGTGCTTGGACCTTTAGTGTGTTGGCGTTGGTTCGATGCTCTGGAATCTGGGTGCGACTGGGCTTAAAAAATTTGCGGGTCGCTATCAACGATGCTTCCCAGGCTTTCCCAGTAAACACAAAATTTTTGTATAACATTTGTACAACGTCAGCTCAACGTCTCCGACGTTGTTTCAACATTGTACAAATATTAAACAGATGTTTTGTGATACTGGGTTGTGCGGTGTGTCGAAAGCTGGGAATTGTATGTTTGGCATTATTGTGAACCGGCTGTCGGTGGATCACTAATGCGTCAGACCGAGATTGCAGACTTCGTTCAAAGTTTTGTTGCAAAATAACAAGTTCACTCTCACCAATGTGGTCAAATGCGTATTTTCATCATACCGTCTTTTAGTTGACCTTTTTTTACTGAGGATTTTTATGATAAAAAGTAGCAGATTTTGTATACTACAGTACCGTTTCCCACAAATACAATACAAATATTTTTTATAATGTGTGGTGACACTAGCGCAAATCAGACAGTGCTATAAAGACATATTCGTTAACTATTCTACATTGAAATAATTATATGCGTTTCGTCTATTCATGCAAATATATAAAGCTCCTATGTCAATCTTTAATTATCAGGTGCGTGTCGTCAATAGCATAATTTAATAATGAAAACACATTATTTAAATACGGCGGATGACGGATACAGTGGTTGGAATTGTACTTCCGTAATTAACATTGGCGGAAATCCGTTCTTAGACTATACATGACAGTAGATGAGGTTGACATTAAAACTAGAAAAAGTTGTTCGGAAACGAGCACGAAAGCAGCCAGTCAGCCAATTAAAATTTGATATAGAAGTGAAAAGTTATCCCTATGTAACACAGGACAGTTTATCATACAAGGGTTCCGAGCAAAATTGTAACAAAATGGCTACCAGTCGGCCATTTTGGATTTTATATCTGCCAAATTTGCCATGTGTTGTCCTTGTTTAACACCAGACATTTTACTTCATATTACCTATTTAGCTATCATGCAATATTTCCGAGATAATTAGTAAAAGCGACTAGAAATAGCCACCAGTCAGCATTTTGGATTTTATTTCTTAAAAATTTTGCATGGATTATCCTTGTGTGCTACCTTAGATTTTATGTCTATGGTCCAGCTATTTTGTATTGTTTTTGAGTTACACAAATTTATGTCTTGAAATTACTCAAATTCAATATGACAGCTAAATGCCCAAGAAGATCTGATTAGAATTTTTTTAAACGCACTAACGAGCGTTTCTTTGTTAGTTGCTGTAGTAATTGAAGGGTCAATATATGGAGATCAAAATGTCACTAAACAGTTCCCCAAAAGTGTGTGATGGCTGTGTGAAGTATGAGGAAGGAGCAGTTGATAGCTACATGTAAGTAGCTAATTTTAAAACAAATAACTGCGGAGGCGGCGGATCGTGTGGAATACAGTAAGCAGTCCGCATCGGGGAGGGGTTCTTAATTATCCACTGTATATAAAATGACATATTATAATTTCAAAATAAAAAATACATCAATTAACAAAGAAATAAGACAATCTACTGATTATTTTTAAAAATGAGCAATGTAAAGATGTTGATTGCGTTGATTAGCAGTTTAAGGGTTAATTGTTTGTTGATAACATATCCCTCTACTGCTGACCCTGTGTGTGCTGCTGTATGTTTATATATCGTCTCCTTAGATATGAAAGGGTGTATCTGCCACTTTACAAAGTGGCAGATACACCCTTTCATATCTAATGGGACGATATGACGCCACCCAAGTAAACACGAGTAGAGGCGTTGATTCAATGTTTAAGTAAGGATTGACCGACGTCAAAGATAAATTTTTTTTAAACTTTAAATTTTCAACTCAGAATTCGCGACAATTTGATAGCATGTGAAATCATAAATTACAACACTAATGAAGCACTCGGAATTTTTCTTTTCGTTTATAATTATGTAATTAAACATAACTGCATAAACATGATAAATTAATACATACATATTTAATATCAATACTAAATATAGGCCTTAGGCCTATTTATCATGGACGCGGAGAAAGGGTGGATTGTAAAAATGAAAAATATATAAATTATATATAAAACAATTAAATATATTTTATAAGGTCACAAAATCTTTCATCATCTGGCCATGTGCTGCGCAGCATGTTGCCAATGGATGCATGCTGCTCTACCACCATTCATAAGGCGCCATGCTCTTATGAACTATGGCCACGTCACATTCAACCCACCCAGGCTATTGTGACTTATATAATAATGATCATTCCCCATGTTCGCGTGTTCACACCTGTGACGTAACATCTAATGACATTATGTATTAGTTATTGTACGAGAAATAGAACGGTCAAATGCGTATTTTCATCATACCGTCTTTTAGTTGACCTTTTTTTACTGAGGATTTTTATGATAAAAAGTAGCAGATTTTGTATACTACAGTACTTTTTCCCACAAATACAATACAAATATTTTTTATAATGTGTGGTGACACTAGCGCAAATCAGACAGTGCTATAAAGACATATTCGTTAACTATTCTACATTGAAATATATGCGTTTCGTCTATTCATGCAAATATATAAAGCTCCTATGTCAATCTTTAATTATCAGGTGCGTGTCGTCAATAGCATAATTTGATAATGAAAACACATTATTTAAATACGGCGGATGACGGATACAGTGGTTGGAATTGTACTTCCGTAATTAACATTGGCGGAAATCTGTTCCTAGACTATACATGACAGTAGATGAGGTTGACATTAAAACTAGAAAAAGTTGTTCGGAAACGAGCACGAAAGCAGCCAGTCAGCCAATTAAAATTTGATATAGAAGTGAAAAGTTATCCCTATGTAACACAGGACAGTTTATCATACAAGGGTTCCGAGCAAAATTGTAACAAAATGGCTACCAGTCGGCCATTTTGGATTTTATATCTGCCAAATTTGCCATGTGTTGTCCTTGTTTAACACCAGACATTTTACTTCATATTACCTATTTAGCTATCATGCAATATTTCCGAGATAATTAGTAAAAGCGACTAGAAATAGCCACCAGTCAGCATTTTGGATTTTATTTCTTAAAAATTTTGCATGGATTATCCTTGTGTGCTACCTTAGATTTTATGTCCATGGTCCAGCTATTTTGTATTGTTTTTGAGTTACACAAATTTATGTCTTGAAATTACTCAAATTCAAAATGACCGCCAAATGCCCAAGAAGATCTGATTAGAATTTTTTTAAACGCACTAACGAGCGTTTCTTTGTTAGTTGCTGTAGTAATTGAAGGGTCAATATATGGAGATCAAAATGTCACTAAACAGTTCCCCAAAGGTGTGTGATGGCTGTGTGAAGTATGAGGAAGGAGCAGTTGATAGCTAAGTAGCTAATTTTAAAACAAATAACTGCGGAGGCGGCGGATCGTGTGGAATACAGTAAGCAGTCCGCATCGGGGAGGGGTTCTTAATTATCCACTGTATATAAAATGACATATTATAATTTTAAAATAAAAAAATACATCAATTAACAAACAAATAAGACAATCTACTGATTATTTTAAAAAATGAGCAATGTTAAGATGTTGATTGCGTTGATTAGCAGTTTAAGGGCTAATTGTTTGTTGATAACATATCCCTCTACTGCTGACCCTGTGTGTGCTGCTGTATGTTTATATATCGTCTCCTTAGATATGAAAGGGTGTATCTGCCACTTTACAAAGTGGCAGATACACCCTTTCATATCTAATGGGACGATATGACGCCACCCAAGTAAACACGAGTAGAGGCGTTGATTCAATGTTTAAGTAAGGATTGACCGACGTCAAAGATAATTTTTTTTTTAACTTTAAATTTTCAACTCAGAATTCGCGACAATTTGATAGCATGTGAAATCATAAATTACAACACTAATGAAGCACTTGGAATTTTTCTTTTCGTTTATAATTATGTAATTAAACGTAACTGCATAAACATGATAAATTAATACATACATATTTAATATCAATACTAAATATAGGCCTTAGGCCTATTTATCATGGACGCGGAGAACGGGTGGATTGTAAAAATGAAAAATATATAAATTATATATAAAACAATTAAATATATTTTATAAGGTCACAAAATCTTTTATCATCTGGCCATGTGCTGCGCAGCATGTTGCCAATGGATGCATGCTGCTCTACCACCATTCATAAGGCGCCATGCTCTTATGAACTATGGCCACGTCACATTCAACCCACCCAGGCTATTGTGACTTATATAATAACGATCATTCGCCATGTTCGCGTGTTCACACCTGTGACGTAACATCTAATGACATTATGTATTAGTTATTGTACGAGAAATAGAACGAACGGAGCGAGTTCTATTGCAGTACAATGACGAGGGCCGGACAATAACTAGCTTGCAGCACTTGGGTCGAGCTGTCCTTTGTTTTTTATTTGAATAGCCATAAAGTCTGAAAGAACAAACAAAAGACGGCCACCAGACATACTGGTACATTGAGATTGCAGGTAACCAACAAGCAGTGACGTTAGTGCTGACAAACGTTGGTCCATCGTCTGCGACGCTGGCTCAGAATTAGCCCAATATTGTTTCAACGTCTAGTGTTTGCTGGGTATAATGAAGGCAAATGTCGACTGCATGTTTTAATACTTCATGTTGAGCCACTGATGACGACGTTAGTTCAACATTACCAACAACATAGGGTGAACGTTTAGTCAATCAGCCACTCTCTAGAAATTTCACAATAGTGTAAAAGAATCATATTGCTGGGAGTCATGTAGGGAGACGGCACGGTTTCGCAATTGGACATGATTAGGTAGGCCTACAACCCAAGATCTAATAGATACATGACGGCTCGACAGTAAGTTACCCGGTTTTTCATATATATATCATTTTAATTTTGTAATTTTCAGTCTCTTTTGATGTAATTAATACATGTATGCATGAATATTATCATGATTATTTAACACTGTTAAGGTACACTTTCTAAAATACAGGGTAAAACTTACCGTATAATAATCGATAAACAGTGGATACACTAGGAATTCACTCTTATCAATGGAACTTTTAATTATTTTCTTTTTGTATAATATGACACTAAAAAGACGCTACTGCGGATTACAATCAGATACTGTACCGGTATCTAATTTCTACCAATAATAATCACTCAACCAAATGGCTGAGCGATTTATTGTCCTTGCTATTTGAAAAAAAGTACTTGCAAACTTGGTCCTCGAAGGGACAAAAAGTGTTCAATGCTGCTCCCCCGTCAAATACGAAATGTTGACCCAATGTTGGTTTAATGTTGGGCCATCATCTCAGACAATAAGCTAAAATTAAAACAGCATTTGCTAGATGTCTCGTGTATACTGGACAAGACAAGAAGGGAGGGATATGTGAGAAGTACCAATTAGTGGACAGGTGGCAAAATTCCGCCAGGAAAAGAGACGTTGAATCAATGTTTTTTTAATGCTAGTCGACGCTGGCTCAACTTGAAACCAACATTGGCCTGGTGTTTGCTAGGTGTCCATTGACCGTGTTCATGTGTTCATTGACTGGAACGCTGTCAGATAGAGAACTATAGATAGTCTAATACGTGATATAATCGACAAGGTTTTCTTTACAAAGCAAGACCCAACGTGCTGCAAATTTACATTGCGGTGGACCCCACTTCTGTGGGTGATGACCATGTTGCGCATGCGGGCCATTGCATTTTGCGCCCATAATGTTTACTCAGCTTATCATGACGACACACCTACTATGTGTTCTTTAACAATATATACAATAAAGGGAAAGTGAAATATTCACAGCCTATTATACAATTTTTAATAAAAGTGATACACACTGCATGAATTAAAGAATATCACATTAAATTTAATTTCTTTTTTTATTTAATGAACGATGAATCTACTTTACGTCATTGTATTGTTTTATACGTACATTGTTCTTTCATCCTCATTTACTCCATCTAAATCAGATATTCTGGCTATATGTCTCGTAATGGCGTTTGTCTGTATCATTTGTTTTCCATTTATTTCCAGCAGCGGAACTTGTTCAAGAGGAAGTCTTCCATCTGCAAGAGAATGTGAAAATATATAAATATTATTCTCAAGCACTTAATTCATCTCCAAATATTAAATCAGTGGGAACATTCAAAATTGTCATTTTTACACACCATATGCATTGTTTTTAATTTACACTGTCAAGAGTAAACAAATATTTCAAATAAAGTATCGCCTAAAGTACCCACCTTTAACATATTGTAGCCATTCTTCTCTGGTATTGAAAAAGTGTTCTCGAAACTGAAACACAAATATAATTCAATAAAAACAGAGGTCCTATTATTCCTATTACATGTATCTCATTAACGACTAGGCTGCGACTTTGTATCGCCATATGTTTTGGTTATTAACAGTGATCGTGGGAATTGGCGCTTAAAGGTATGGTCAACTGTCAAAATTCGCGGGACAAGGGTCCCCCAGAATGCAATAGTGCCCGTGGGTAGGCCAAGGCCTTATTCCATAATAATACTAAATATGCGTTTCATACACAAAGCCTCATTAAGAGCAAGTTCTCAAATCACAGCAAGTTCATATATACTTGAGCGACATCTATGAGTAACACTTCAATCGAATCTCAAAGCCCTTGGTCCTGGATCTTAGCTGGGCCTTGCTTTTCAAACGAGCTGACTGTATTAATGTGGGTATCTCGAAACGGTTTGACCCCACGCTTGTACAGACACCCAGTGAAACACAAAACATTTGTATGACTTCATACAACGGCCTTGCTTTGCAAACAAACTGACTGTATTACTGTGGGTATCTCGAAACGGTTTGACCCCACGCTTGTACAGGCACCCAGTGGAACACAAAACATTTGTATGACTTTATACAACTTTAGAAGGTGACTCTATCTTTAAGAGCAGTTTTGTGAAATCAAGTTGGCAAGTTGGCTCTTTTCGTCATCCTAGCTCGGAATATACCCAGCACATCTACCCGGCATTTAAAAGTAGATGTGACTGCTTCTCACATGTAAACAGTCAAAACTTTGACGACCTGGAATCAGCCTCGCAGTTGGGTGTTGCCACCCGAAAACAGACAAATTAAACAAATATATCAAGGCATAATTCGTCCCCTTAGGTATGAAAGGGTGTATCTGCTACTTTGTAAAGTGGCAGCTACACCCTTTCAAATCTAAGGGAACAAATTATTTCGTTCAGATGTTTTTTGCGCGGCCAAGAAATATGACATGTACAGCAGCATCAGCTCAACCTTCACTCCTAGCGCAGTGCGGCTCACTCACTCACAGACACTGCTGGGATTGTTAGCTTCCCGCCAATAATCACCACTGTCTGGGGCCTCGAGTTCATCCGCCAGTCAACTCTCTCAGCATCTGACAATTTTAACCATTTCCTGGTCTGTGGTTGGTCAATTCCCACCATCTCCGCCTGGTGACTATTAATTGCAAACCCAAGCGAAGATGTCAGTGCCTAAAGCCTCCTCCCGTGAGGATGGTAAGCGTGCACTGATGAATCAGTGAACAGCTCAACCATGCTGTTGTAGAGCAGCAGCTGTAGGCCTAGACAGTCTATAGTGAGATCTTTTCAGCAGGCAGCCCATTCGACCCTTGTCTTTGTACATGGAGCTAGGCCTGCAGTGAGCTAACAAGCTTAGAACCCTAGTAAAGTACCCAGAATTACTCTACACAAAGGAATTCTCCATTCTAATTAAATAAAAGTTTTAGTGACCAGAGTGCTAGGTCGGTAAGTTTTAGCCCACTGGGATCGATTTCCAGGATCCGAAAAAAGTGGGCGGAGCTTGTTTTTGGGGAGGTGGTGGCATGCATAACTGGCTTTAGTAGCCTACACATTTTAAAAAGGTTAACCCCAGTCAACTAGGAATTCGGATAAACACTTGTACGCAGAGACAATCAAAATACAAATTTTGGCCGTCACGGCCACACATTGACTCCCTGTAAGCCTAAATCTGAACTAGTAATGTACAGTGATTTAAAAACACAATACGTTGACCTGGTGTAGCATAAATATTGGGCTATACTACTGCCACAGACCTCTGCATGAGAACTTTTGCTATATTTGGCGATAGTTATAAAAATGAAATGAATCGGGATTTCGGCCATTTTTGTGCACATACAGGCTAAATTGGGCCAGAAGAACCTCCTGAGAATGGTGAGATGAGTGAGACAACACTGCCCTCCAGACACAGGACTCGAAATTCAAACCCTGGAGGTCTGAGGCCGAGCACGCTACTTCTCAGTCACGGAAGCTCCCCACAATACTGAGTTTTACGAGTGGATGTAGAAGAAACAGTTTTGTTTCTTTCAAACCGCCCAGACTGGGAAACGAACCCCGAACTCTAGCGTGAAAGGCAGCGGTGCTAACCACTACCCTAGGGCCCCACCCTTGGCGGTAGTTAATAAGGGGCCGCCGTTGTTTGTGACCCCACCTAACCAGAAAAGTGTATATTTTCCTAGATTTCCAATCTTTTGCTAGTATCTGTTTTAAATCAACAGGTCATCGTCATATAATATACTTCCATTATTTCGCTAAATTGAAATCCGTTCATTCGGGATTTGATATCCATGTTTAAAGCAGCAGTGCCGTTTTTCTTCACTGAACAATATTTACATTGCGGCATACCCCAATCCTGTAGAAATTGACCGTGATGCACATGCGTGGGCGCCCACAATATAAACTTAGCGAATCATGGCGACCCACATACTATGACCCTATGATTCTGACGTATAAAGACGACCCCCACGCTGAAAGGGTTAGCATATTTCTAATGATCGTACACCCATAACATATAGATATTCAAATGAATCGGAAAGATATAACAACTAAGACATTTATGACGAATCTAAATTGAAAAAACCCTTTGGTCTCCATAGTTTATTCAAAAATAATTCATCACATTATCATTTGGACATGTTTGATTGGTTTACGGTGAATATGGTGTCTATCCTACCTTTATATTGGCAGCACAGAGCACGATTCGAATAATTTCTGCTCTTGCTCTGCCTTCAAAATAATGAAGTACTGTCTCGTGGCTAGTCATGCTGGCATTTAATAGCAATGTGTTGACACGCCTTTGCAGATTAACCACACAAATGTATACGCCTCCTGAATCTGTGAAAATACAGGTAGGCTATGAGCTACATACCCTATATCTCCTCTGCCCACAGACTATTAAATCAATTATACAGTGGCTCATTTAAGCAACCGTGTACCGGACCGTGGCGGGTTCAAGTTATGTGAGTGGACTGACAAAAGCCACGTTCACATACACGAATACGAAAGCGAACGGCAAAAAATCCATCTTATGTTATTTTGGTGTGACAGTGAGTGTTCACATATACACGAATACAAATAACTTCATTTGAATCGCGCCATGGAGCGATTGCTGTGATGCCGCACTAGGCATGCCATGGATGACGCCATTATTTTGAATCAAATGGAGAAAAAATAATCACTTGTTAACTTTGGAAAAGCCGGGAATATTTTTTGTGAATTGCAAATTATTTGTTATATTTTCCAAATAAACTGCAAAATGTTGTAATGAAACAATATTCTAATAAAAAAAATAAACATTAGTTTTAAAATGTTAAAATAATAGTAAGCGATTTCGTATTTTTAGTAGTTATTTTTTCTAATAGTAGGGCCTATATTTTTTTTAAAATTAATTATATTATTTTAAATAGTTTCCAGATTGACGAAATAACTATATCTGTAAACGTGCCACATTTATACATATAGAAAGGTAAGCACTGTTTTACTATAGTAGCGATTGGTAAAACAGCAGAAATAATAAGCTGCTTCTTTTATAAAATACGTTCAACATTTAAAATACATGAATTATTGTCAAGTGAAAACCGGGAGTTATTGTATCAGCTTGCAAAAATTATCAACATTATAACTAATTTAAATCAATAATCATGATAATGATGAACATGCCCTTGCCACAGGCATGTTATATTAGTCCGAAATGACGCTTCACTGATCGTTTAGCGTCAGAACTTGACCCATTAGCTTATGTTGTGTTTTTTTCAAGATCAACGTATGAACTATAACACACTTACCTATAATCTCAGTACATTTAGCTTATCTCCTTGATATAATTTGTAGCAATATAAATACTTCAGAATTATTGTAATCGATAATCTCGAACATGAATTGAGGTTTCTGTCACAATTTCATGAATTTGTTAGGTCCAATTGATTGATGGGTCAAGGTTACATGATAATGTCGTAAACACGAATCAATGCGGTGGATGATCAATACAATAAGTTGTTCATTTCAAGCTTGTTCACATAGCTTACCTGCATACACAACCGTGTACAAATGTAAAATACTCGAAGCATAGGGGGTCTCTTTTGTCTTCTTTGCTGATACATATAATCTTTGAAATGCCGATAACGCAGTTTTTAATTCTCAGATATCAGCTCTCAATATGTTTTTTTTAAATCATTATAGAAAAAACAAAACAAAATAATACACAGTTTGTTTTTATTATAGTAATGATGTACATTATCTCTGGGATTTAGAATGTGTGTGCGGTCCATGTGTACCAGTTTCGTTTCTCGTAATAAAGCCAGTCCGATCCAAAAATTGTGTAGGCCATAGGCCTACTTCTGAAAGGGTAGGCTTATAAATATGAAACGTAATCCACCTTACGTCTCAATGCGTTCGTGATGGAATCTGCAGATGACGTGAACAACTTCTGGAAAACTATATTTTCGTTTTGTTTTTTGCCAAAGTGCTTCAATGTGAATTTCTGCCATGATTGTATTGCTGTTAAATGCATATAATAAATACAATTTTTTTCTCCAGATTCGTGGCGTTAAAACGCTACAAATGCTAATAGATCAGCTAAGAACAGTGCACACTGCAACAGTAAATCATGATAATTAGAGGATAATGTTTAACAGTTGAGCTAATGTGTACAATTACATTTTAAATATTGATTTTGAGTAGTATCGTACGAGGCTCACACTGACTTTCACTGTACTGTCATCTTCCTCTGCAAATCTTCCTCTGCAAGGCTGGCTATTCCTGAGGTCGTAGACCGACCTTGCTGAAACAGGGTTGAATCCGCCTATTGGAGTGGGGACTCTTTAAAAATATTTTTTCCGTTTGACCCAAGTTTGACCTCTGGCATGAGTGTTGTTTTAATGTGGGGCCATTGTCTACGACACCGGCCCTTCATTAAACAACACATGTCTGCTGGCCGAGTAGCTCACCAGAAACGTCTCAGACACAGACCACCACATCTCACCGAAACGTGCGTGAGGGTTGAATTAATGGTGAGCCAACGTCGCAGACAGCGGGCCAACATTAAAAAGACATTTTTTGAAAAAACTAATGAATATTCAATATCTAAATCTTCCTCCCTACACCAATAGGTGGATGGTATGGCTAATTCAGCAAGGCTTGGCCTGACGGCCTCGCTGTGTCAAGACTTGCTGCCAGGAGGATGTGTACTGTATGTCATGCTAATATAATGTATGTCGAAACATATAATTATAGCGAAATAATAAAATGTAATTATTCACTTTCAAATCCACAAACAGCAGTATTTCGGCATATTACTAATAATTCTACAATATCATCTTAAAATTATAGCGATCACCCATCATGATGAATAATAACCCATTTCCGATCATTTTCGCTGATCGACTTACCAGAATGAGACTGATTTCTCTTGTAATGCTTAGGTGAGAACAATAAGGGTAATCGTATCTTGGCGGGTACCGGCCCCTATGCACAACGGAATACAGGTGACCAAATGAAATGAATCGGGCTTTAGGCCACCTTTGTGCACATATAGGCTAAACTGGGCCAGGAGAACCTCCTGAGGATGGTGAGATGATTGAGATGACACTGTCCTCCAGACACAGGATTCGAAATTCGAGCCCTGGCGGTCTGAGGCCGAGCACGCTACCTCTCTGTCACGGAGGCTCCCCACAATACTAACTTTCACACGTGGATGGGGAAGAAACAATTTTGTTTCTTTCAAACCGCCGAGACCGGGAACCGAACCCCGGACTCATCTCCTCTCAAATATCTGCTCGTCCCCGAGCAGCCTTCAACACACTCGTGGGTTAACTTCTCCTGCCTGCCTTTTACCGCAACCCTATCTCCAGTGTTCTGCACTGAAGTCAGGTATATGTATTGCTATAGGTATGCTACTGTATTACCGGTAAGGAGAACCGTTATCAGGATATTGGGCGCCAATGTAACAGTGCTGAAATCCCAAGTCCCTGCCTAGTCCCAAATGTGCCTTAACGTTCTGTCAAACGTTATCACTGGTTACAGGGGACGACACGGCAAGAAACTGCCCAGCCCGGAGAACGAACCATCGACCCTGGCATCGTGATGTCTGAGCGCTACGAATCTAGCCAAAGAGTCGACTAGTTGGCCTCAGCCTTCCCAATCAGTTCTGACACCACTGGCAATTGCCAGGAGCATCGCAGCATGTGCCCAAACATGTGCAAATCCAGTCCACCTAACACACGCCCGGCTACATTTATCAGACTGGTTTAAAATCAGCCATCTACGAGACAAAAAAGCACAAATCGTTCATACTTCCAGAAAACATTGTCACCGAGTGACCGAAGGTAAAACATACTCATAAAACAGGATACAAACAAAGTCAATTTATTCACTATTGTGCAACTATTTAAGTATTTGGGCATAACTAAATAGCAGACACCTGGAACCTGAAACATGTATCACAGTAATATAATGCACACTCACCGGGTGACACGAGTAATAAGGCATTGCCACAGAATGGCGCCAAATTAGTGACACTCTTCGATACACAAATTGTATTGCTTACATTTGATTCATCCGATCAAATCAACCCATCTGGTTGTTATGTATAATCATGCCAATGTGTGCAATAAGTTTGTTTAACAAACAATGCATGTTTTACTTTTATTAGGGACAACTCTATTGCTGCATATATTCAACATATCGAGGAGGTACTTTCGAATAATAAAACATGAAGCTATCCATTGTTAATAAGTACAGGCAGGTGGTTCATGGCTCTGGTAGAAGATACATTAAATTTGACTGAAATGAAACCTATTAATATTATCCTACCAATTACCTTACTTTAATTTTATAAGCACTATGTAGGCCTACTACTAATAAACTGGGCTATGATGCTATTCTCCATACTAAAAAAAGTTTCACACTCTTTGTTTTTATATTTTGTTCTTCAAAGCTGTGCTATCGTCCCAAAGTAGTAAACACTTCCATCCTGTAGCGGTCGTCGTTCTGTCTTTGTCTAACATTCTTTATGTAATGATCGATCTGAGGTAGGGATAACATCAGCTTGTGGAAGTTCTGTTAACATAGCGACATAATTCTCTACTAGCGTATTTTAGTTTCTGTCAATTTGCGCAATCAATTACCTCTATTCACCATTGAATAGGTGTAAACAAAAGAGTCCACCAAAGTAGGTAAAGTTACATCATAATAAACATTGCCATTACTTGTGGGCAATAACATCAAATTATTACCAAATCATTAACAATTTTTTTTAATATTTGAGCTGATAAACCGTATTTTTACCTGTAATGCAGGATAACCCAGCATGGCATCCAGAGTAAAGTAGTCTATTACAGACAGCAGGACTTCTAGCAGACCAAGATCAGCCAAGGACAAACGATCTCCAACCAAGTAACCCGTGTTATTTTCTTCTAAAGTCTGCAAGAATTAGTAGGGCCTATGTGGCATTATTTATAACATTTAATCTCACATAACAGTGGCGCATATACGAGCCTGATTCTCCTACTAAGAACATTTTTTCCTTATAATAGATCTACACCAACATCAAAAATAGATGTCAACAAAAACATATAGTAAGCAATCCATGGGTGTGTGTGGCCATTGAGAAAATACCTGCCGAATTTGACCATAACTTGTAGGACAGCTAAAAACATGAGCTTATAATCTTTGTTTGGATGTTTTTAGATGTGAGGGATCGATGATGAACCATCAGTTGAGTGCATGCCATTTTCAATGACGCTATCCACAAACTGAGAAAACAATATTTTTATAATTGTTGAACTAAGCATTCCAGACGGATAAATAAATATTCTATCCTATATAATTTTCAAACGAGGAAATGATTAAACACACTATTTTGCATTTGAAACAAATACCAAGCTATTTTGAAAAGATACAATTTGACGTATAGGGTATGGAAAACAATTAAATATATGTATCAAGTAATTTAATCACACATGGTAATTATCTGAAACAACAGCATAATATGAATTATCAGGTCGAAATTTAAAATTTAAGATCAGCCTTAAATTAACATATTTATTGGTAAACAAATGCCTACATAAGGGGCCCATAAGAGTAAACATCTCGCGATAATGTCAGTTGAATAATAATTTTAGCATTATTTAACATATTATATGTTCTGTATCTCTCGCATGTGCCACATGTTTTCTGAGGATTTATAGAAAAAATATAATAGTAGTTCAGTCCTAAAACGTACCTTATTATAAACTGGTAGATATTTAGGTAGAGTTTTCTTTTGAATTTTTTCTCTGATCTCTTCATCTGGCCCCAACACCTCCATTTTAAAGCCATAGAAGGGTGCGTAAGCGTCCCTCGTTCCTTCATATAGAGCATCGATCCTTGAATAAAATTGATATATAACTTGAAAGACAAAATAGCTAAATTAGAATGGAATACTTGGTGCTTGGACCTTTAGTGTGTTGGCGTTGGTTCGATGCTCTGGAATCTGGGTGCGACTGGGCTTAAAAAATTTGCGGGTCGCTATCAACGATGCTTCCCAGGCTTTCCCAGTAAACACAAAATTTTTGTATAACATTTGTACAACGTCAGCTCAACGTCTCCGACGTTGTTTCAACATTGTACAAATATTAAACAGATGTTTTGTGATACTGGGTTGTGCGGTGTGTCGAAAGCTGGGAATTGTATGTTTGGCATTATTGTGAACCGGCTGTCGGTGGATCACTAATGCGTCAGACCGAGATTGCAGACTTCGTTCAAAGTTTTGTTGCAAAATAACAAGTTCACTCTCACCAATGTGGTCAAATGCGTATTTTCATCATACCGTCTTTTAGTTGACCTTTTTTTACTGAGGATTTTTATGATAAAAAGTAGCAGATTTTGTATACTACAGTACCGTTTCCCACAAATACAATACAAATATTTTTTATAATGTGTGGTGACACTAGCGCAAATCAGACAGTGCTATAAAGACATATTCGTTAACTATTCTACATTGAAATAATTATATGCGTTTCGTCTATTCATGCAAATATATAAAGCTCCTATGTCAATCTTTAATTATCAGGTGCGTGTCGTCAATAGCATAATTTAATAATGAAAACACATTATTTAAATACGGCGGATGACGGATACAGTGGTTGGAATTGTACTTCCGTAATTAACATTGGCGGAAATCCGTTCTTAGACTATACATGACAGTAGATGAGGTTGACATTAAAACTAGAAAAAGTTGTTCGGAAACGAGCACGAAAGCAGCCAGTCAGCCAATTAAAATTTGATATAGAAGTGAAAAGTTATCCCTATGTAACACAGGACAGTTTATCATACAAGGGTTCCGAGCAAAATTGTAACAAAATGGCTACCAGTCGGCCATTTTGGATTTTATATCTGCCAAATTTGCCATGTGTTGTCCTTGTTTAACACCAGACATTTTACTTCATATTACCTATTTAGCTATCATGCAATATTTCCGAGATAATTAGTAAAAGCGACTAGAAATAGCCACCAGTCAGCATTTTGGATTTTATTTCTTAAAAATTTTGCATGGATTATCCTTGTGTGCTACCTTAGATTTTATGTCTATGGTCCAGCTATTTTGTATTGTTTTTGAGTTACACAAATTTATGTCTTGAAATTACTCAAATTCAATATGACAGCTAAATGCCCAAGAAGATCTGATTAGAATTTTTTTAAACGCACTAACGAGCGTTTCTTTGTTAGTTGCTGTAGTAATTGAAGGGTCAATATATGGAGATCAAAATGTCACTAAACAGTTCCCCAAAAGTGTGTGATGGCTGTGTGAAGTATGAGGAAGGAGCAGTTGATAGCTACAGTACTGATTTCACAAAATGGGACAGATTTTTCATCAGTGGCTGGCCTGCGTTAACGCTGGCCAGCCCGTCATTAGCCCGGGCGCAAGCCCGGCGAGACAGGCGCAGAATTGGTTGCGCCCAGCGCATGAAATGGGCTTGAGCCCCCACACGGTTCGGGCCAGGAAATTATACCCGCCCAAATTCTACTTGGGCTTGCACCCAGTATACTGTGTGGCGGCTAACATGGATGCTGTGAACCATGTGTCATCTCGCCGGGCTGGCCAGGCTCGCTCTGGGCAAGACAGGGCGCGCTCAGCTTGACCACATCCAGCATCATCTGAACAGCTCTGAGTTGATCTAAACGTGCAATAATTGAGTGTCCGTACGTGTATACATGTAGACCTGTTGCAGTCCTCATTTATTTCTGCTTAGCCATTTAGCATTTAGCCTTTAGCATTTAGACATTATCTTTAGTATCAGACAAGCAGTTCAGTGTATAAATTCAGAAAATGGGTGGTTTTATGAAGCTACGGTCACTGGAATAGGCCTAACTGAAGATGAAAAAACAGGCACCTGGAAAGTCAGGCTCGCCCGGCGCACCGGTCGAGCTTGAAACTGGACCAGACGAGAAGCGCGCCTGACAGGCGTTGACTCAATTCGCCGAGGCTCTAGATTGGCTTGAGCCCCGGCGATATGAGCGCGGCTCCAGTTATATGAGCTTATACCAAAACGCACATTGCGGCCCGGCTAAACGATTTTATAACTTTGGGCGCATACATGCGAGCCCCAAATGGGGTGGGGAGAGAACATGGGGCTAGCCCTGGGCTAGCCTGCGTTAGCCGGGGCTAGCCCCACTGAAAAAGCTTGTCCCATTTTGCTAAATCAGTACTGTAAGTAGCTAATTTTAAAACAAATAACTGCGGAGGCGGCGGATCGTGTGGAATACAGTAAGCAGTCCGCATCGGGGAGGGGTTCTTAATTATCCACTGTATATAAAATGACATATTATAATTTCAAAATAAAAAATACATCAATTAACAAAGAAATAAGACAATCTACTGATTATTTTTAAAAATGAGCAATGTAAAGATGTTGATTGCGTTGATTAGCAGTTTAAGGGTTAATTGTTTGTTGATAACATATCCCTCTACTGCTGACCCTGTGTGTGCTGCTGTATGTTTATATATCGTCTCCTTAGATATGAAAGGGTGTATCTGCCACTTTACAAAGTGGCAGATACACCCTTTCATATCTAATGGGACGATATGACGCCACCCAAGTAAACACGAGTAGAGGCGTTGATTCAATGTTTAAGTAAGGATTGACCGACGTCAAAGATAAATTTTTTTTAAACTTTAAATTTTCAACTCAGAATTCGCGACAATTTGATAGCATGTGAAATCATAAATTACAACACTAATGAAGCACTCGGAATTTTTCTTTTCGTTTATAATTATGTAATTAAACATAACTGCATAAACATGATAAATTAATACATACATATTTAATATCAATACTAAATATAGGCCTTAGGCCTATTTATCATGGACGCGGAGAACGGGTGGATTGTAAAAATGAAAAATATATAAATTATATATAAAACAATCAAATATATTTTATAAGGTCACAAAATCTTTCATCATCTGGCCATGTGCTGCGCAGCATGTTGCCAATGGATGCATGCTGCTCTACCACCATTCATAAGGCGCCATGCTCTTATGAACTATGGCCACGTCACATTCAACCCACCCAGGCTATTGTGACTTATATAATAATGATCATTCCCCATGTTCGCGTGTTCACACCTGTGACGTAACATCTAATGACATTATGTATTAGTTATTGTACGAGAAATAGAACGGTCAAATGCGTATTTTCATCATACCGTCTTTTAGTTGACCTTTTTTTACTGAGGATTTTTATGATAAAAAGTAGCAGATTTTGTATACTACAGTACTTTTTCCCACAAATACAATACAAATATTTTTTATAATGTGTGGTGACACTAGCGCAAATCAGACAGTGCTATAAAGACATATTCGTTAACTATTCTACATTGAAATATATGCGTTTCGTCTATTCATGCAAATATATAAAGCTCCTATGTCAATCTTTAATTATCAGGTGCGTGTCGTCAATAGCATAATTTGATAATGAAAACACATTATTTAAATACGGCGGATGACGGATACAGTGGTTGGAATTGTACTTCCGTAATTAACATTGGCGGAAATCTGTTCCTAGACTATACATGACAGTAGATGAGGTTGACATTAAAACTAGAAAAAGTTGTTCGGAAACGAGCACGAAAGCAGCCAGTCAGCCAATTAAAATTTGATATAGAAGTGAAAAGTTATCCCTATGTAACACAGGACAGTTTATCATACAAGGGTTCCGAGCAAAATTGTAACAAAATGGCTACCAGTCGGCCATTTTGGATTTTATATCTGCCAAATTTGCCATGTGTTGTCCTTGTTTAACACCAGACATTTTACTTCATATTACCTATTTAGCTATCATGCAATATTTCCGAGATAATTAGTAAAAGCGACTAGAAATAGCCACCAGTCAGCATTTTGGATTTTATTTCTTAAAAATTTTGCATGGATTATCCTTGTGTGCTACCTTAGATTTTATGTCCATGGTCCAGCTATTTTGTATTGTTTTTGAGTTACACAAATTTATGTCTTGAAATTACTCAAATTCAAAATGACCGCCAAATGCCCAAGAAGATCTGATTAGAATTTTTTTAAACGCACTAACGAGCGTTTCTTTGTTAGTTGCTGTAGTAATTGAAGGGTCAATATATGGAGATCAAAATGTCACTAAACAGTTCCCCAAAGGTGTGTGATGGCTGTGTGAAGTATGAGGAAGGAGCAGTTGATAGCTAAGTAGCTAATTTTAAAACAAATAACTGCGGAGGCGGCGGATCGTGTGGAATACAGTAAGCAGTCCGCATCGGGGAGGGGTTCTTAATTATCCACTGTATATAAAATGACATATTATAATTTTAAAATAAAAAAATACATCAATTAACAAACAAATAAGACAATCTACTGATTATTTTAAAAAATGAGCAATGTTAAGATGTTGATTGCGTTGATTAGCAGTTTAAGGGCTAATTGTTTGTTGATAACATATCCCTCTACTGCTGACCCTGTGTGTGCTGCTGTATGTTTATATATCGTCTCCTTAGATATGAAAGGGTGTATCTGCCACTTTACAAAGTGGCAGATACACCCTTTCATATCTAATGGGACGATATGACGCCACCCAAGTAAACACGAGTAGAGGCGTTGATTCAATGTTTAAGTAAGGATTGACCGACGTCAAAGATAATTTTTTTTTTAACTTTAAATTTTCAACTCAGAATTCGCGACAATTTGATAGCATGTGAAATCATAAATTACAACACTAATGAAGCACTTGGAATTTTTCTTTTCGTTTATAATTATGTAATTAAACGTAACTGCATAAACATGATAAATTAATACATACATATTTAATATCAATACTAAATATAGGCCTTAGGCCTATTTATCATGGACGCGGAGAACGGGTGGATTGTAAAAATGAAAAATATATAAATTATATATAAAACAATTAAATATATTTTATAAGGTCACAAAATCTTTTATCATCTGGCCATGTGCTGCGCAGCATGTTGCCATTGGATGCATGCTGCTCTACCACCATTCATAAGGCGCCATGCTCTTATGAACTATGGCCACGTCACATTCAACCCACCCAGGCTATTGTGACTTATATAATAACGATCATTCGCCATGTTCGCGTGTTCACACCTGTGACGTAACATCTAATGACATTATGTATTAGTTATTGTACGAGAAATAGAACGAACGGAGCGAGTTCTATTGGAGTACAATGACGAGGGCCGGACAATAACTAGCTTGCAGCAGTTGGGTCGAGCTGTCCTTTGTTTTTTATTTGAATAGCCATAAAGTCTGAAAGAACAAACAAAAGACGGCCACCAGACATACTGGTACATTGAGATTGCAGGTGACCAACAAGCAGTGACGTTAGTGCTGACAAACGTTGGTCCATCGTCTGCGACGCTGGCTCAGAATTAGCCCAATATTGTTTCAACGTCTAGTGTTTGCTGGGTATAATGAAGGCAAATGTCGACTGCATGTTTTATTACTTCATGTTGGGCCACTGATGAAGACGTTAGTTCAACATTACCAACAACATAGGGTGAACGTTTAGTCAATCAGCCACTCTCTAGAAATTTCACACAAGTGTAAAAGAATCATATTGCTGGGAGTCATGTAGGGAGACGGCACGGTTTCGCAATTGGACATGATTAGGTAGGCCTACAACCCAAGATCTAATGGATTTTAAACGGAAGAATTTTAACTTCAGTTAAGTTCATTTAAGCAGATAGTGTCTTATAGTTTCTTATATTTCCAAAACATTTAAAAACACGCCACAAAGGACACAGAACAATAACCTCGGTGTGGCGGATGCGGAAGCAATTTTAAAAACACCAGATCAGTTGATTATTTACAAATTTCCTTTCTACATGACGGCTCGACAGTAAGTTACCGGGTTTTTCATATATATATCATTTTAATTTTGTAATTTTCAGTCTCTTTTGATGTAATTAATACATGTATGCATGAATATTATCATGATTATTTAACACTGTTAAGGTACACTTTCTAAAATACAGGATACAACTTACCGTATAATAATCGATAAACAGTGGATACACTAGGAATTCACTCTTATCAATGTAATTTTTAATTATTTTCTTTTTGTATAATATGACACTAAAAAGACGCTACTGCGGATTACAATCAGATACTGTACCGGTATCTAATTTCTACCAATTTCCAGATCATATTAATCACTCAACCAAATGGCTGAGCGATTTATTGTCCTTGCTATTTGAAAAAAAGTACTTGCAAACTTGGTCCTCAAAGGGACAAAAAGTGTTCAATGCTGCTCCCCCGTCAAATACGAAATGTTGACCCAATGTTGGTTTAGTTTAATGTTTGGCCATCATCTCAGACAATAAGCTAAGATTAAAACAGCATTTGCTAGATGTCTCGTGTATACTGGACAAGACAAGAAGGGAGGGACATGTGAGAAGTACCAATTAGTGGACAGGTAGCAAAATTCCGCCAGGAAAAGAGACGTTGAATCAATGTTTTTTAATGCTAGTCGACGCTGGCTCAACTTGAAACCAACATTGGCCTGGTGTTTGCTAGGTGTCCATTGACCGTGTTCATGTGTTCATTGACTGGAACGCTGTCAGATAGAGAACGATAGATAGTCTAATACGTGAACTAATCGAAGAGGTTTTCTTTACAAAGCAAGACCCAACGTGCTGCAAATTTACATTGCGGTGGACCCCACTTCTGTGGGTGATGACCATGTTGCGCATGCGGGCCATTGCATTTTGCGCCCATAATGTTTACTCAGCTTATCATGACGACACACCTACTATGTGTTCTTTAACAATATGAACAATAAAGGGAAAGTTAAATATTTACAGCCTATTATACAAATTTAAATAAAAGTGATACACACTGCATGAATTAAAGAATATCACATTGAATTTTTTTTTTTTTTTTTAGTTATTGAACGATGAATCTACTTTACGTCATTGTATTGTTTTATACGTACATTGTTCTTTCATCCTCATTTACTCCATCTAAATCAGATATTCTGGCTATATGTCTCGTAATGGCGTTTGTCTGTATCATTTGTTTTCCATTTATTTCCAGCAGCGGAACTTGTTCAAAAGGAAGTCTTCCATCTGCAAGAGAATGTGAAAATATATAAATATTAATCTCAAGCACTTAATTCATCTCCAAATATTAAATCAGTGGGAACATTCAAAATTGTCATTTTTACACACCATATGCATTGTTTTTAATTTACACTGTCAAGAGTAAACAAATATTTCAAATAAAGTATCGCCTAAAGTACCCACCTTTAACATATTGTAGCCATTCTTCTCTGGTATTGAAAAAGTGTTCTCGAAACTGAAACACAAATATAATTCAATAAAAACAGAGGTCCTATTATTCCTATTACATGTATCTCATTAACGACTAGGCTGCGACTTTGTATCGCCATATGTTTTGTTTATTAACAGTGATCGTGGGAATTGGCGCTTAAAGGTATGGTCAACTGTCAAAATTCGCGGGACAAGGGTCCCCCAGAATGCAATAGTGCCCGTGGGTAGGCCAAGGCCTTATTCCATAATAATACTAAATATGCGTTTCATACCCAAAGCCTCATTAAGAGCAAGTTCTCAAATCACAGCAAGTTCATATATACTTAAGCGACATCTATGAGTAACACTTCAATCGAATCTCAAAGCCCTTGGTCCTGGATCTTAGCTGGGCCTTGCTTTTCAAACGAGCTGACTGTATTAATGTGGGTATCTCGAAACGGTTTGACCCCACGCTTGTACAGACACCCAGTGAAACACAAAACATTTGTATGACTTTATACAACGGCCTTGCTTTGCAAACAAACTGACTGTATTACTGTGGTTATCTCGAAACGGTTTGACCCCACGCTTGTACAGGCACCCAGTGGAACACAAAACATTTGTATGACTTTATACAACTTTAGAACGTGACTCTATCTTTAAGAGCAGTTTTGTGAAATCAAGTTGGCAAGTTGGCTCTTTTCGTCATCCGAGCTCGGAATATACCCAGCGCATCTACCCGGCATTTAAAAGTAGATGTGACTGCTTCTCACATGTAAACAGTCAAAACTTTGACGACCTGGAATCAGCCTCGCAGTTGGGTGTTGCCACCCGAAAACAGACAAATTAAACAAATATATCAACGCATAATTCGTCCCCTTAGGTATGAAAGGGTGTATCTGCCACTTTGTAAAGTGGCAGCTACACCCTTTCAAATCTAAGGGAACAAATTATTTCGTTCAGATGTTTTTTGCGCGGCCAAGAAATATGACATGTACAGCAGCATCAGCTCAACCTTCACTCCTAGCGCAGTGCGGCTCACTCACTCACAAACACTGCTGGGATTGTTAGCTTCCCGCCAATAATCACCACTGTCTGGGGCCTCGAGTTCATCCGCCAGTCAACTCTCTCAGCATCTGACAATTTTAACCATTTCCTGGTCTGTGGTTGGTCAATTCCCACCATCTCCGCCTGGTGACTATTAATTGCAAACCCAAGCGAAGATGTCAGTGCCTAAAGCCTCCTCCCGTGAGGATGGTAAGCGTGCACTGATGAATCAGTGAACAGCTCAACCATGCTGTTGTAGAGCAGCAGCTGTAGGCCTAGACAGTCTATAGTGAGATCTTTTCAGCAGGCAGCCCATTCGACCCTTGTCTTTGTACATGGAGCTAGGCCTGCAGTGAGCTAACAAGCTTAGAACCCTAGTAAAGTACCCAGAATTACTCTACACAAAGGAATCTCCATTCTAATTAAATAAAAGTTTTAGTGACCAGAGTGCTAGGTCGGTAAGTTTTAGCCCACTGGGATCGATTTCCAGGATCCGAAAAAAGTGGGCGGAGCTTGTTTTTGGGGAGGTGGTGGCATGCATAACTGGCTTTAGTAGCCTACACATTTTAAAAAGGTTAACCCCAGTCAACTAGGAATTCGGATAAACACTGGTACGCAGAGAAAATCAAAATACAAATTTTGGTCGTCACGGCCACACATTGACTCCCTGTAAGCCTAAATCTGAACTAGTAATGTACAGTGATTTAAAAACACAATACGTTGACCTGGTGTAGCATAAATATTGGGCTATACTACTGCCACAGACCTCTGCATGAGAACTTTTGCTATATTTGGCGATAGTTATAAAAATGAAATGAATCGGGATTTCGGCCATTTTTGTGCACATACAGGCTAAATTGGGCCAGAAGAACCTCCTGAGAATGGTGAGATGAGTGAGACAACACTGCCCTCCAGACACAGGACTCGAAATTCAAACCCTGGAGGTCTGAGGCCGAGCACGCTACTTCTCAGTCACGGAAGCTCCCCACAATACTGAGTTTTACGAGTGGATGTGGAAGAAACAGTTTTGTTTCTTTCAAACCGCCCAGACTGGGAAACGAACCCCGAACTCTAGCGTGAAAGGCAGCGGTGCTAACCACTACCCTAGGGCCCCACCCTTGGCGGTAGTTAATAAGGGGCCGCCGTTGTTTGTGACCCCACCTAACCAGAAAAGTGTATATTTTCCTAGATTTCCAATCTTTTGCTAGTATCTGTTTTAAATCAACAGGTCATCGTCATATAATATACTTCCATTATTTCGCTAAATTGAAATCCGTTCATTCGGGATTTGATATCAATGTTTAAAGCAGCAGTGCCGTTTTGCTTCACTGAACAATATTTACATTGCGGCATACCCCAATCCTGTAGAAATTGACCGTGATGCACATGCGTGGGCGCCCACAATATAAACTTAGCGAATCATGGCGACCCACATACTATGACCCTATGATTCTGACGTATAAAGACGACCCCCACGCTGAAAGGGTTAGCATATTTCTAATGATCGTACACCCATAACATATAGATATTCAAATGAATCGGAAAGATATAACAACTAAGACATTTATGACGAATCTAAATTGAAAAAACCCTTTAATCTCCATAGTTTATTCAAAAATAATTCATCACATTATCATTTGGACATTTTTGATTGGTTTACGGTGAATATGGTGTCTATCCTACCTTTATATTGGCAGCACAGAGCACGATTCGAATAATTTCTGCTCTTGCTCTGCCTTCAAAATAATGAAGTACTGTCTCGTGGCTAGTCATGCTGGCATTTAATAGCAATGTGTTGACACGCCTTTGCAGATTAACCACACAAAGGTATACGCCTCCTGAATCTGTGAAAATACAGGTAGGCTATCAATCAATTATACAGTGGCTCATTTAAGCAACCGTGTACCGGACCGTGGCGGGTTCAAGTTATGTGGGTGGACTGACAAAAGCCACGTTCACATACACGAATACGAAAGCGAACGGCAAAAAATCCATCTTATGTTATTTTGGTGTGACAGTGAGTGTTCACATATACACGAATACGAATAACTTCATTTGGATCGCGCCATGGAGCGATTGCTGTGATGCCGCACTAGGCATGCCATGGATGACGCCATTATTTTGAATCAAATGGAGAAAAAATAATCACTTGTTAACTTTGGAAAAGCCGGGAATATTTTTTGTGAATTGCAAATTATTTGTTATATTTTCCAAATAAATTGCAAAATATTGTAATAAAACAATATTCTAATAAAAAAAATAAACATTAGTTTTAAAATGTTAAAATAATAGTAAGCGATTTCGTATTTTTAGTAGTTATTTTTTCTAATAGTAGGGCCTATATTATTTTTTAAGTTAATTATATTATTTTAAATAGTTTCCAGATTGACGAAATAACTATATCTGTAAACGTGCCACATTTTATACATATAGAAAGGTAAGCACTGTTTTACTATAGTAGCGATTGGTAAAACAGCAGAAATAATAAGCTGCTTCTTTTATAAAATACGTTCAACATTTAAAATACATGAATTATTGTCAAGTGAAAACCGGGAGTTATTGTATCAGCTTGCAAAAATTATCAACATTATAACTAATTTAAATCAATAATCATGATAATGATGAACATGCCCTTGCCACAGGCATGCTATATTAGTCCGAAATGACGCTTCACTGATCGTTTAGCGTCAGAACTTGACCCATTAGCTTATGTTGTGTTTTTTTCAAGATCAACGTATAAACTATAACACACTTACCTATAATCTCAGTACATTTAGCTTATCTCCTTGATATAATTTGTAGCAATATAATTTGTTTTTATTGCTTTGTTTTTATATTTGTTTTTAATTCTCAGATATCAGCTCTCAATATGTTTTTTTTTAAATCATTATAGGAAAAACAAAACAAAATAATACACAGTTTGTTTTTATTATAATAATGATGTACATTATCTCTGGGATTTAGAATGTGTGTGCGGTCCATGTGTACCAGTTTCGTTTCTCGTAATAAAGCCAGTCCAATCCAAAAATTGTGTAGGCCATAGGCCTGCCTACTTCTGAAAGGGTAGGCTTATAAATATGAAACGTAATCCACCTTACGTCTCAATGCGTTCGTGATGGAATCTGCAGATGACGTGAACAACTTCTGGAAAACTATATTTTCGTTTTGTTTTTTGCCAAAGTGCTTCAATGTGAATTTCTGCCATGATTGTATTGCTGTTAAATGCATATAATAAATACAATTTTTTTCTCCAGATTCGTGGCGCTAAAACGCTACAAATGCTAATAAATCAGCTAAGAACAGTGCACACTGCAACAGTAAATCATGATAATTAGAGGACAATGTTTAACAGTTGAGCTAATGTGTACAATTACATTTTAAATATTGATTTTGAGTAGTATCGTACGAGGCTCACACTGACTTTCACTGTACTGTCATCTTCCTCTGCAAATCTTCCTCTGCAAGGCTGGCTATTCCTGAGGTCGTCGACCGACCTTGCTGAAACAGGGTTGAATCCGCCTATTGGAGTGGGGACTCTTTAAAAATATTTTTTCTGTTTGACCCAAGTTTGACCTCTGGCATGAGTGTTGTTTTAATGTGGGGCCATTGTCTACGACACCGGCCCTTCATTAAACAACACATGTCTGCTGGCCGAGTAGCTCACCGGAAACGTCTCAGACACAGACACCACATCTCACCGAAACGTGCGTGAGGGTTGAATTAATGGTGAGCCAACGTCGCAGACAGCGGGCCAACATTAAAAAGACATTTTTTGAAAAAACTAATGAATATTCAATATCTAAATCTTCCTCCCTACCCCAATAGGTGGATGGTATGGCTAATTCAGCAAGGCTTGGCCTGACGGCCTCGCTGTGTCAAGACTTGCTGCCAGGAGGATGTGTACTGTATGTCATGCTAATATAATGTATGTCGAAACATATAATTATAGCGAAATAATAAAATGTAATTATTCACTTTTAAATCCACAAACAGCAGTATTTCGGCATATTACTAATAATTTTACAATATCATCTTAAAATTATAGCGATCACCCATCATGATGAATAATAACCCATTTCCGATCATTTTCGCTGATCGACTTACCAGAATGAGACTGATTTCTCTTGTAATGCTTAGGTGAGAACAATGAGGGTAATCGTATCTTGGCGGGTACCGGCCCCTATGCACAACGGAATACAGGTGACCAGCAGAGTTGGGGTCAATTCCGGAATTGAATGGGAATTGAACTCAATTCCTGACCTAATTCCAGGAATTGGACTAGGAATTGGAATTGAAAACAAAAGGAATTGGAATTGAATTGGAATTGACAAAAAATGCCCGGAATTGATAAAGGAATTGACTTTTTTTATCCATGTTTATTTTTTTGAGTGATCATCCCTTTAGTCATTGCAGTGGAATTTTACCTGATCTATGTTTATTTATATGTGTATTATAATATTATTAAATTATGTAAAAATACTCATTTAAATGACTAATGGCCATCGATATTAAATAAGACTCTGATGTGTAATCCAAATAATAGCTGTAACAAGATTGATCCTGCTAAGTTGGAGCAATTCAATCTAACTATCTCAGATTGGTGTGTGCGTATATATACTGTATAGGCCTACTTGTTGTTACTTGTATATACCCTTGATTTACTCCCGCGGACTGGTGTAACCTGAGTACAGCCGGTAACAGTTTTGACGAGAAGTGCGACTCATGACAACTCAACTAGTGTCAACACCTACTGTATATAGTGTTAGAGAATTACCATCGAGTGACTGAATTATCAGCAAAATCAGATGCCGAGCCGGTGTTGGTTTAATGCTGGGCCGTCATCGCAAACGACGGGCCAACATTATATCAACATTGGGTCAATGTTTCGTGTTTGCTAGCTTAAAGTTCGGGAAATAATTGTGCTATTATTTTATTAATGTTTTCCTTCTATATTCGCGCAAGCACGATCACACTGTTAACTATCACTTTTGTGTCACTTAACAGCATTTTTTAACATTTGTATTTAAAAAGTAATATAATTTGAGTTCTCGTATTTGTTATATTTTTGTCATTTGGACATTTATAGTTTATAAAACAATCACGAGTCATGATTAGACTTAGGTGAATGAATGGCTTAGAACATAACTATCGCTTGTCCCTCGAGTTGATAGAACAAAAGAAATATCGGGACCTCGAAACGAATGCGTTTCCAATAGACGCTGAGCCAATGCTGATTTAATATTGAGAAAGCGCTGAAGACGGTGGAGCAACATTAAGGCGACATTGGGTTAACATCCAGTGTTAGCTGGAAGGAAGTTATGCAACGTAGCCAGACGCTCTAATTGACCCTTTGATTACCTCGCTAATATGACTTTTGTGCCCTAGAGGTTATCCTGCTATATTTTCTCAGGGTATATTTAATCGCCACACGCTAAAATTAGATGTTAAAAAATAGTATAATCGGAAAATAAATAATGTGAATAATTGCATCAGACTTATCAGAGTTTCAAGTAGCACGACTTGTCGCGAGGCACTGTGTTAATTACACTGCCGTGTTGATGGCAATTCTGGAGTAACAGTTAGTTTATAGAAATAACGCGCTCACATCCGCGCCCACACGAGTACAACTCCTACATCAGGTATTAAAGATGTACTCCACCCTACTAATATTAAAGTCTAGTAAGTGTAACATGTTTAAATATGTTTACAAGATAATAAATAAAATGTATTTTATTTTATATCAGATGTTATTATTTTATTTTATATCAAGTTATTATACAGCTGTTCTATGTGTATAAAAAATCTCATTCTTGGGTGGAATTGATAAGGAATTGACTTTTTAGGAATTGGAATTGAATTGGAATTGACTTTTCTTAAAACCAAAGGAATTGGAATTGACTCAGGAATTGATAAAAAGGAATTGGAATGGAATTTGGAATTGATAAAAAGGAATTGACCCCAACTCTGGTGACCAGCGATTTTCACCGGTACATGTGTACTTGAAAATAAACACTGATTTGGCTAATTTTGTGGAAAAATGTGAGGGCTACCCTATTCAAAGACAATATACACATATAAAGGAGGAGACTTAAATGACATCGTCAAGGCATTTTTCAAATGAGATGTAAAGCTGTTACTATGAGTTTAAATATAGGACAGTCATCAAACAAGAACGTTTATATTTGATGCGCAATCGATCGGATGCGCACCGTATTTTTGGGGCACAACTTTACGAGTGGCAAAGATTACAGACTCTGTATGGAACACAGAGTCTGTTATTACGGACTATGTTATATTTGTTATAGAGTTGCAGGCATGTTAACTATTTTACAAATTTGATACACACCTTTTCAAATTTGATACACACACTTAGCTTCTGAACTGACTTTACAAAAAAGGGACCAAACTCGCTGAAATAAAAACGCACCACGGATCACCCACTACATGCACTATGGACACACGGAATACGCAGTATAGCCTACAATACGCAGTACGAAGTAGGGATAACGCAATTACGCGTATATATAGGTCGTTTTGCTTCACTGAGCCATAATATTTACGTTGTGGTGGATCCCACTTGTGTGGACATTGACTATGATGCGCATGCTGGTGGGCCCACGATACAATGTGCGAATCTCAACTGCCACCTTCTTTAAAATGGTATAATATTATACGTTGTCGATTGCGCTAACCGTAATCAGATAATATCTAAGCCTCAGAATCTTTTCTGTATCAAAGATGTTTTTATGATCATAGTTATGCGAAATAATAGAATAATTACATTCATGTGAAGTAAACATCTTACACAGTTCTCATCACTTCTCGCTGACACAAAATGATTGTAATTTGTGTGATGCTTCGTCCAGAAGACACGAGACATTGAACCAATGTCGAGCCAATGTTAGCCCGCCGTCTACGACGTCGGCCCAACATTGACCCAACATTCTTTCAACGTCTCGTGTTTGCTGCAGGGAGCTTGTAAGATTATGGTGAATAACAACTGCAAGGTTAACCCTTAGAGCACTGATGTCGACTACAGTAGACATTCTGCGTTTTTATTGGCACCTGTGTAAACAGTTGTTAAAAGTAAAATGTGCTTTCAATTTTGAAACACTGCCATATGTTGGGATCTAAATTTCACAAATAACACAATTTTTCAGTCACTTGAAGTTGATCACATCTTCAATTGCCTGAAAATTTAAATTGAATAGATCAAGTGTTCTAAGGGTTACTGTACATTCTCACAGCAAACACGAGACGTTAATGGGCCTATAGGTTGCTTTAATATTTGGCCGATTTTGTAGATAGTGGTCCAATACTAATCCAACACCAGCTCAAGGTCCCACGTCTGCTGGGTCAAAGCCAACATCGTATTCAGGTCTGACGAGGCATGAAGTGTATATACCATGAAAGCTGTGTGACCCTATCAGGCCAAAAGCACTCAAGTCACTGTCATAGGGTGAGTGGGGGCGAGGATAAACATGGCTACACCGTTGTTTGTCTGCACCAGAGAATTAGAACAGGTCTATGGTCTGCACATCACTTGCGTGTAACGTCATCAATGCTTATTCCTCGATACTTTTCTTGTAGAGCATTCATATGAACGGGATGTAAAGCCAGTCTTATTCCATTTATCCACTTTCCAAAAAAAAGTTTAGAACGTGGCGAACTGGGACATGTGAAGGAGAAGTGGGACAGTTTCATGCAGGTCTATCTATTTATAGAAATCGATACTAGAAATAGGGGAAGTTTTAAACAGATGTAAATTGGTATAAAACAGTTCATGAACTCATTTACACAATGAATCCAGTATATATGAACAAGCGGGATACTTATGGGGAGAAGTGGGACACTTACGGGGAGAAGTGGGACGTTCCGTCCCATTTCTCCCCTTACATACCATTATAAATAGTCCAAGTTCTCCCCATGCCTACCATATTAATAACACATTCACTTACTCAATAATCACAATAGTAAACAACATTTAAATAATGCATATCCATAAAGAAGGTAGCAAGGATACTTCAAACACAGTAAATATGATGTATTCTGCATATTCAACTTGCTATCCAGTTAAAGTCGGACAAACTATTTTTATAGTAAAGAAAACAGAAAAATGTTTCCAAAAATGTGTGCGACGTCGACCAAACATTAAACCAATGTCTCGTTTAGCCCACTGGGCTATTCTCCCTTATCCCAGCTCTCTCCGTCCTCCCCTATTTGTGCATAAAATTAATCTTGTACTCAACAAAATCATCTTCATAGCATAGCATATTATAATACTTATTATTTTTTTATAATGGGTAATTACAGGGTCAGTTATACACATATATACCTGAACTGTCAATCTACAGCAATTATCCAGAATTCAACCATCTATCGAATATAAATGTGAAGCGCCAATATTTCAAAAAAAATAGTGTTGAGATTACTCATTTCTAGTTGAAAGCTATTTTCTATATGGCCTATCACTGAGTCAGAGGATACTAGTTATGTAGGCCTAATATGAGCCTATGTTTTTTTCAGACAAATAGGTGTGGCATAGCCTACTCTCTTTTATGTCTTTGCAAGGACACCACGATCGACGAGGACTGAACAAGGGCTTGGGTGTGTCAATATAATATGTTGCTCCTTTTACCACAAAACATTGAGCCTATTCTGGCTTAATGTTGGGCTAGCGTCGCAGACGATGGACCAGATTTGAGACAGCACAGGGACAATACACAGTGTTTACCGAGTAATTCACCGCAAGACTGGTTCGCCCCTTCATATGTGAACGAGCAGCCAAGCGTGACGATAGAAAGCTTTACAAGTGCTCATGTTCATGCATTGGTGACTGTACTTACGGTAATGTAAAAAGAGAGGGTTCGTGGAATACTACCAAATATATAGTGTACATAACGACACTGCATGCAGTAATACAGATAACTTTGCCCTGATATGAACACATCGACACGCTTCGCTGGGCACAACTCGGGTCGTGATCATTCTGAGTATCGTCATCGCGTAAAGACAGGAAGCTGACCCGCCCAAATAACGTTACTGCACATTCCTCAAAGTGGAATCAGCCATCTTTCTGGATTGACACTCTTATCCAGATATTTGACTCGGAGTAGGCTTATTAAATCGCAGACAATTTATCAAGAATACTCAACACAAAAGCTGCAGGTTAGTTTTGCTCAACATTTCCGATAATAATTCTTTTGAAAAGAGTAGATAGAAAAGAGATATTTCCGACTACAGGCTTCCTCTTGTCACGATGTGTATTGTGCACAATGGTGACTGCCCTATGTTCAGAAGGTTCTATGTTCAGAAGGTTCTATGTTCAGAAAATATTTGTTCAAAAGGTTCTATGCTCAGAAGGTTCTATATTCAGAAGGTCCTATGTTCAGAAGGATCTATGTTCAGAAGGTCCTATATTCAGAAGGTCCTATGTTCAGAAGGTCCTATGTTCAGAAAAACTTTGTTCAAAAGGTCCTATATTCAGAAGGTTCTATGTTCAGAAGGTCCTATATTCAGATATATTCAGAAGGTCCTATATTCAGAAAATTATTTGTTTTATGTAGGAAAAAACTTTCAGTTTCAGGTAAATTACAATGCAAGATAACAAATCACAGGCTCTAATTTGAGCTCATTCGGGGAAAGGTCATATGAGCTTTTGTCATGGCGCGTTGTCCGTCGTCTGTCCGTCCACAATTTGCCAAAATCGTTATGCATGGGACTTTAATCAACATAGTGAAGAGCCACAAACCAGGAGTGATTACAGAAGGATAGTCCCCGCGATTCAGGAATATGACACTACTGTAGATCTGGTCATTTTCGCGTTCTCAAATTTTCGCGAATCTCTGCTTTCGGGACTTTTCACAAAGTTTAGAATTCGAGAATTTTCTTTTTTCTTTAGTAGTGCTATAATAATAATTTTCGCGTGATTCTGGAATTCGCGAATTTCTTCTCGCGAAATTCGCGAAAATTAAAACCTCGCGAATATTAACAGATCTACATTATATCTTAATAATTTTTTCAAATCCACCTAAATCTGGTGCTAGTGTGAACTTGTCCTATAGCCTAGACATGTAGAAAGTTCAAACCAAAAACACCTGCAATTACAAAGATGAGCTATATACGGCGCCATTGACACTTTTCTTTCTTTCATTTTTTTATTCTTCTTTTTAGTCAATTCCGGGGTGTGTAATCCCCTGCATATCCCTAAGAGGCGTTGTATTGTTGGGTTGACCAATTCGAGCTTTGTTTTACTTATAGGCCCACCATGGGCCACAATTATTTTGGTAAATCTGCAGCGCATGTTTTACGTCGATTTCTTAACGATTCTGAACCGATTTATTGGAAATTTTGCACAGGCTCTTTTCATATCAAATCCTAACACCGGTAACAATTTAGTTACACCATTCGACACGTAATAGAATTCCAGAATTAGCGTAATTTGTTGATGAACGTCATAATTGCAATTTACTATGTATGTCAAATCATCTAACTTTTGAAATAATGCATACGATTTTACGTTTACAAAATTTCATGAAAATCGCTTGATAATTGACGGAGTTATTAACGAAAGTTGTGTCCTTATGTTTTGAGTAGGATGGATCGAGTTAGCCCTGGATTGATTCGTTTTACCCGAAAAAATCAACGTTTTTCAACATGGCGGTGACTGAGAGCGATCTCGACCCCAAAGTCTGAAAAATGTTCACAACTTTTTAATGACTGTGAGGAAAATAAGCTGAGCATGCGACATCGTAGCTTAAATGTTACCGATTCGAAAAAAAACTATTTTTTCAGATATGACCGTCCCACGATTTTGTATTGGGTCAACCTAATTCAGCCACTGTGGCTAGAATGGAGTTGCCCTATGTTAGGCTCATAATGTTTATCTGTGGGCTATCCGACCCGAGGATATCGGAGCTATATGAAAAGCCAAAGTGTGTCAGCATTACATTGCATAGCAAAACCTAAGTAGACCTTCTGGGGGTAATTTCTCTATTGTCGGATGCACAATAAATTCATCAACCTGGGTGAATGAATTTCGCGGATTCCCCAGTCAATTCTGAACCAATTTTCATGACATTTTGCACAGACAATTATCTAGCCATGGGCGACTACCCTGAAAAGTTGTACAAGGTAAGAAGTTAGACCATTTGATGTAATGAAATTATGAGACGAAGCTAATGGGTTTATGGAGGGCTATATATGCAATATTTGTTAATGAAAATACTCTCAATAACCCACCATGCCGATCACTCCACGCTCACATCAGCATCATTCTGTATGTCATTCGTCTCATCAATTAACTGCACTGTTTTTATCGTATTGAAATGCCACTTAAATGATTGTAAGTCTACTGTCAAAAAGGGACGTACAGCAGCAATTTACAATTACATGACCCAGACATCTATATGACCTTGATTTTCAACTACAATTATTTTTCTCCTTTGCACAAAGCATGAAACATGTGAAATGCATACCATACGAGTAGTTCACTGGTCACGATGACCATCAATTTATTCTATTTAAAATACGTATTTCTTATTGTAAAATGATAAATTGATTAAATAATATTTTTCTCATCACCAGCGTGTATCATTACCACCCGATACATTTACTTGTGAAGGTTGTGATTCACATTCAACAGAAAATAATCCCATAGACCACATAAGATGAAATAAAAATTGATATTAAATTTATACATCGATATCACTCGTTTTTTTATATGGTATTTCGAACAACGAACCTCCTATGGAAAATAATTATAACTGTCATAAATACAATTTAATGAGTCCATCAAATTTGATCAAACGTCATTAATTTTAAGCTCGGAAACCCACTGGGTACACGTTTTTGCGACATTAAATCAACGTCATTGACGTTGATCCAACGTCGTGTGCCCAATTGGAACTGCAAATAGTCACCCGTACTTTCTGAACATAGGACCTTCTGAACAAATATTTCTGAACATAGAACCTTCTGAACATAGAACCTTCTGAATATAGAACCTTCTGAACATAAAACCTTCTGAACATAGGACCTTCTGAACAAAGGACCTTCTGAACATAGAACCTTCTGAACATAGGACCTTCTGAACATAGGACCTTCTGAACATAGAGCTGTAACCGTGCACAATGTGTTAAAACGATGGGACCCTTTAATGAAATGTAAATACAATTATTGTAACTCGATACAACTGAGATATTTTACACTGAGTATTATTCCAATACACATGAATTTTTTTACGCACATAGAAAACTATTTGGAATATCAATACGATATCATACCCCTCCAAAACGTCCCCTTTCTCCCTAGAAACTGATTGCATGGCAACGACACAAAATTGTATATTATTATATATGTTTATGTTACGCGAGATCAAATCAATATAGAATGATTAGAAAAATATTTTTATACAATTTTTTTAAGATGTGCGATGAAGCATATTTCTCAGGGAATCCTCAATATATGAACGGCATCAAAATTCTTAACCCTCGGGTGTTTTTATAGACCTCCTGACTCCAAAATTAGTACTTCAGAAGAGCTTGCGAAATCTTTGGACCTCATGCCTAAAAATTCAAATCAGACCATTGTCCTGGGAGGTGATTTCAACCTGCCTGGTATTGACTGGGTTAATGGAGTAGTAAATCCTAAAGCAGCAAACAAATCACAATGCGAGCTGCTTTTGTCAAGCCTAGATACGCATGCCTTGGCCCAAATTCACAAAGAACCAACTAGAGAAGAAAATATTTTGGACCTCCTGATCACAAATAAACCCGGTTTGATAAAATCTTCTCATAGTGTACCTGGAATCTCGGACCACTGTGCTGTTGTAACCGAACTGGATATTGACCCACCCTACCGTCGTACAAAACCCCGCCCAGTGCGTCAGTTCAAAAAGGCTAATTGGGAAGCTATCAGGCAACAAATTAGGAGCTGCTGGACCTCCTTTTCAAAAAACAGTCCCAGCCGTTCTGTTAATGAAAATTGGTTGAAACTCAAATCCATCCTAAACCAATGCCTGGACAAATTTATACCAACTAAAATGACTTCCCCTCGGAAAAATCTACCTTGGCTATCCAAATCACTCCTTGCATCTATTCGGAAAAAAACATCTTTATATAGCAAAGCCAAGCGTACGAATAAAGCTGACCTTTGGGCTAAATATAAATTATGTAAACGGCAGACCCAGCGTGCCATCAGGTCTGCCAGGTGGTGTTTTTTGAAGGATAAACTTTCTGAATCATTAGAACAAAAAAATTTAAAACCACTCTGGCGTTATATTAAATCTAAACGTCAGGATGGAAATGGTGTCTCTCTCTTGAAGGAAAACGGCCAGCTGCATTCAGATAGCAGACGTAAAGGCGAAATACTAAACAACCAATTTTGCTCAGTTTTTACCTCGGAAGACACCAAGAATATACATAAATCACCAGGACCACCGAATACTGAAATGCCTAAATTCAAAATTACCGTTCAAGGCGTAACTAAATTACTTGAGGGTTTAAACGGCGGAAAGGCATCCGGACCGGACGAGCTCCCGAACTTGATTCTGAAGAATGCTGCCAACGAAATATCTCCCTTTCTTAATATTATTTTCGACCAATCTCTACAGACGGGCAAATTACCAGATGACTGGGTAGAGGCTAATGTTGCCCCTGTCTTCAAAAAAGGGGATCGGCACTCTCCGGCAAACTACAGGCCGATATCCCTCACATGTGTCCGTGCCAAATTACTCGAACACATCATTTGTAAACAAATCATGTCCCATTTTTCGGAAAACAAAATTTTAACACCTGTACAGCATGGCTTTCGATCAAAACACTCATGCGAAAGCCAGCTTTTGATTACAACTGATGAATTTATTGTTGTCCCCCACCAACGCCTCTTGCAACTTGACCACTATGGAATTCGGGGAACAACTCTTAATTGGATTCAAAATTTTCTGACCAATAGAACCCAGAAAGTAGTAGTTGATGGCAGCTCTTCAGAATCAGCTCGCGTAAGGTCCGGTGTGCCCCAGGGTACTGTTCTCGGACCCCAACTCTTTTTGACCTATATTAATGACCTCCCTTCCACGGTCTCCTCGCAGGTTCGCCTCTTTGCAGATGACTGCCTCCTGTATCGCCCGATAAAATGTCGAGCAGATCAGGAGCAGCTGCAGAGAGACCTATCTGCGTTACAGGACTGGGCAGATCGATGGGGGATGTGTTTCAACCCCTCGAAATGCTCGGTCCTGAGGGTGTCCAGGCCAAAATAAAAAAACCTGGAATTTGAGTACACCCTTAAAAGCGAAACACTAATGAACGTTTCATCAACATCATATCTTGGTGTTTGCCTTAGCGAGACCCTGGAATGGGAGGCCCACATTAACAGAATTACAAGTAAAGCAAATTCCACTCTGGGCTTCCTTCGGAGGAACCTAAAGGCATGTCCCCCTAAACTAAGGGAGACTGCCTATTTCTCCCTGGTCAGATCATCCTTAGAATACTCTTCAGCAGTTTGGGACCCCTTTAGACAAAAAGATAATGATAAATTAGAAAAAATTCAAAGATCAGCAGCAAGATTTGTCACCCAAAATTATAGACAAACAGCCAGTGTGACATCTCTCCTTCAGAACCTGGGCTGGACTGACTTGAAAACAAGACGTAAAAATTCTAGACTTCTAAGCATATTCAAAATTTTAAATGAGCTAGTCGAAATTCCTATCAATGACCGTTTAATCCCAGCGGACAGAAGAACACGTGGTGGGCACAATCAGACCTATAAACATCTTAGAGCTAACACCACACTGGGACAAAATTCTTTTTGGCATAGAACTATCCCTGATTGGAATTCTCTTCCGGCAGCTGCCATAGAATCAAAAACTGTTGCAGCGTTCAAGAGTCAGCTGGTCTACCAGCCTCCCCCCCCCTCCAGCCTGATACTCCACATAGGAGGTGCTGCTGGAGTACAAAGTCAAAGTCAAAGTCAACAGTAACTTTGAAAGCCTTGTGCGAAACGTCGATACACAGCTTTCAACCTTAGCTCGACGAGACCGTCATTAACGTGATCGCCTAGTCACATTCAGAAGGGGTAAACAAGGATAAACAGGATCAGCGGAGCTCGAACCCGTGAGGTATGCATGACTGGCGGGATGACTGGAGAGGTAGTCAGGCGCTATACCAAAGCGCCACATACCTTTTTTTGGAACAATAAAAGTCTTGTTGTTATTGGTAAATAGATCACCTATCACTAACCCTTTAATGCAGAATATTTCATTATTTGCGGACTAAAATATAACAAAAAAGTAATTTCATTGGCTACCGCTAGGCTTGCAACTCATCTTCAGAGTAGGCCTATCTAAATGGGCATCAATATTAGTATGGAATGGGGTTAAACTACTAGTATTTATGTTAGACTAATCAGGCACTCAAGGTCAGTTAATGGTCATTTCAATGCCAAATCTTACACAATCTACACCATTTCACACATTTTGTATTGTTTATGCTATTCTACCAAGCAGCTGAACGTTAGACCAGGGGTGACCAAGCTGTCACAACTCGCATTTTTTTGCATTTTGTGTCTTATTTTGCGAATTTAATGCGTCAATGGTGCATCTCGTAGTTTTGCCGTTCGTATATTTTGCCACTGGCTACTTATTTTGAACACCCCTGTATACATTATTATAATACTGTTCCATTTTAGCGGAGCACTCACCTGTGAACTTTCCAAGGTCGTCTCAGAAAAAATGTATATTGTTGCCCCTGTATATTGTTGCACAAACTTCGGGATATAACCCGTCACCATGCCAGCCTTTATTATTAAATTATGTATGCATCTGTTTACATATGAGCAACAAGCTGATGTTCCACATTGTTGCATATTGATAGTTTTGATCATTCATTTGAGCATCAATTGGCATGGTATGTAATAAGGGGAATAACGAAGAGGTATCACCCGCCACCTGAATGGGTGAAATGTCATAGAAGCAGAGCTGCAACTGGTCATGAGGTTTTTGGAATCTGTAACACAATGTTTTATATATGTAATAGTCTTTAAAGATGATCTATCACCCCTTATATAGTATGAATAATTTTGTGACAAATAAATCAAAGTTGCCACAAGATGGGGCACAAGTGTTTCCTTATATGGGGTGATTGGCTATCGTGTGACCCTCTGAGAGGGTCACATGATAGACAATCACCCTGATAGACAATCAACCCATATATGGAGTGGTTGGCTATCATGTGACCCTCTCAGAGGGTCACATGATAGCCAATCACCCCATATAAGGACATAATTATTCATACCATATAAGGGGTGATAAATCACCTTTTAAGACTGCTGGGAAGACTTCACATACGGATATATGGTCAATAGACCTGATGGATCCACATATACATCCACTCCCAAAAAACATATTAAAATCAAATGGCCACCATTATCCCTGGTTTCTGGCATGCACTTAACCTGGTAGTCAAAGAGTTAATTAAACTACCGTTGAAATATGGATGCGATGGATGAATAAATATGAAAATATACCAAATTAATCAAACCTTGCATAATACATTCTGGCCCAAATTATACCATTTAAATGTATTATGACAATTCCAAGGCTTTGTGAATGTCAACGATGGGAATGGGAACAATGATGTCATATTTACCGCCCGTGGGCGCCATACCGGAGTGAGAGGGTTGATGTAAAGTACTATTCATGTGCATAGTCATATTCAAGGCTGTAGCAGTGAATGATAATCACACAAATTCTTAAAATAAATATCAATAATTGAAACTTCAATCGTCTTTATTTTAAGGATTACAATAAATTTTATTTTATTATTGTATTTAAAATATAATAAATTACACATAATTTCATATTATTTGGCGGCGAAAACCAGTTTCAAGTATGCTTATGCAATTTTGCTGATTATAGTAAATTGATTAACAGTATCCTAGCATTGATTCAATGTATCAAGACTCATGTCAGCTGGACAGCGTAACCATACTAAACTGTAGATATAAAAAAAATTCTCCACCTGTGTTTGATGCAACATATATGAAGATCTGAATAAATTTGTTTTGTGAATTAGTTTGACCATAGTGTAGCTGAATTATCGGTTGCCTGAATGTTTGTTTTTTATGTAAACTATATACAGAAATAATATGATAACATTGTGCTATTTCTTTAGGCATACCCCAGAAACTCTGATGCTAATCTGAGCCAGAATAGCATCATTTACAATGATACATTACATGGGTCTGGCCTGGGTGTAGCACTGCAAATAAGCAACATGAAATTACACTAAAAAATAATTCTTCAATCGCTGCTTTGACAATTTAGTCAGCTAGAAAAATCTACCATCTTTAATAATCGAATCTATTCATGCTATACATTAATCATTTTTTGGAGACAATTTTTTATTTAATTTTGGATAAAATGTTTTTTAACACTATTATATGTAGTAATATAACATGGATTATTTTTTTCCTATGCCGCATTTTTGCCAGTGTTATCAGCCGGCTGCCCACCCGGGTGCCAGCTATCCGGTAATCACAAACCAGTAACCCAAAGTTGACTTTATGTTGGCCGGTGTCACAGACATCGGACCAACATTAAGCCAACATTGACGTGCCACCAAAGATTTGTAACTGTTGGCCCAATGACATCCAAATAACCAGGTGAATCAAGTGTCAGCTAGACGCCCCCTCTCCTTCCCTTTCCCCTCTCCTTCAATGCCCAGTAAACACAAACATTTTATAACATTTGTACAATGTTGGACCAATGTCAAAGACGTTGAGTCGTTTGTTTGTTTGTTTGTTTGTTTGTTTGTTTGTTTGTTTATTTGTTTGTTTGTTTGTTTGTTTGTTTGTTTGTTTGTTTGTTTGTTTGTTTGTTTGTTTGTTTGTTTGTTTGTTTGTTTGTTTGTTTGTTTGTTTGTTTGTTTGTTTGTTTGTTTGTTTGTTTGTTTGTTTGTTTGTTTGTTTGTTTGTTTGTTTGTATACTTAGCACAACTTCCTAGTCTGGAAGACGAACGGCTCAGGTTGCTATCGCACCAAATTGTGGATTTTCCGGGGTCTCGCCGGATGGAAACTGCTTCTACGTCCATTGAGGTTATTTTACGTCCAACTCTAGATCAGTCAGACGAGCCATCTGATTCACGTGGTTCTTTGAGCTCCACGACACGACATCGCTGCACGCATTTCCTAGTGTATACAGCACCTGGTGTGTGCCAGGTGGTCACCCATCCAATTATGGACCGGGGCCGGCGTTGCTTAACTTCAGTGATAGAGCTGACACCGATGAGCTAACGCCGTATTCCGTAGTCGACGTTGTACACAAGTTATACAAATGTTTTGTGTTTGCTGGGTATGCCCTTGAACTTGATTAGACTATTGGTACCGTACTAATTTTATCTAAACTGAAGTTGATTTGAGATTAGACTTGATTATAAGGCCTGTGGTCATTTATATACTCTACAAAATTACATCTGTAGTCTTAGATAGGTCTAATATAGACCACTGCGAATATGCTGGTATGAGATAAAAAGACACATTTGTACCCCCCTTACATCAGCTCTACCCAGGTCTATTCTCCCTAAGGGCATGGTCCTGTATCGTCCTGTATCGCTTCATCTGCGATATCAACATGACGATAATTATAGCCATGGTAACGTTTTAGACCAGAGAATCAATCTGAAATATATTCAGGAATATAATTTGTCTGTCAAGAGTGGCTGTACACATTGTACTATCTGACAAACAATATAAATGTGCTGTCAACGTGGCTGATCCAGGATTTTAAGAAAGGAGGGGAGCTGGTGGGGGAGGGGGGTTGGATGGGATTGGGCGTGACCCCGATTTTTTAGTGTAAATTCAGGCCAATATTGGGCATTTTTACTTTTACCAAATACCGTATGAGCGCCCATCAAACACCAGAAAATTAACCAATGTTGGCTTGATGTCGGACGTTAAAAACGGTGGGACACGCATTGAGAAAACATTGTGTCAATGTCTAACCAGTTGGTTTATTGTTGGGTCCAACAGTAAAGCAACGTTGGGCCGACGTCTCATAATTGCTGGGATGGGGTTTGCTGGAAACAACATCGACCCATTGTATTTGTATTTCAAGGATGGTCCAACGTTCCCAACAATTGGAGGCCATTGAAACAACATTAGGTGGTCGCTTCATGCTTGCTGGGAGACAAGTTCAGCAAGAGACGTGGATTGATGATGGATTAATGTTGGCCCACCGTCTATCACATAGGCCTACACTCCCTACAGTGCAATGTGTGACGTCCGTCTAGTTTGGGGACAAAATACACAGTGATCTGTGTATCTATCACATTGACCCAACCGTATTCCAACATCGGATCACTGCCACATACTTGCTTGCAGGGTATTGTGGCAGATGTATAGGTCAAGGCTATAATTCTGTAGATCTGGCAATTTTCACGTGTTCAAATTTTCGCGATTTTGTGACTTTGAGACTTTTTGCGTCTAGAATTCTCGAATTATATAATATTATTTTCAGACATAAACGATCACTTTTAGCTCAATTACGATTAGGCATTCTGCCACTTGAGATTGAAGTAAGAAGATTTAGAAATATACCTATTGAAAATAGACTGTGTAAATGTTGCGATAATAACGTTGTAGAAAATGAATTTCCTTTTGTATGTGAAAGTGTCAGATATCTGATTTAAGAACTGTTTTATCATGTTTATACTCCTAACATAACTTCACCCCCGATCTTCATGTACAAATTAAATATTTAAATATTATGGGCACACAATTTAAATTATTGCTTATTTAGAAAAAACATGGAAGACACGTCAATAATTTATATTTAGAGAGTAATCGCTCATATCACTCATAACAGTATACGTAATTTTTTTATGATCATTTCAACAGACTTATAAGCCAGAAGGCTGAGTGCTTTTGTATTTTCTTGATTAAATATGTCATACGTGATTATTGTACACGTCAGGCAAATAACGATACCTCACCATATAATAATAATTTTCGCGAGATTCTTAAGTTCCCAAATTTGTCCTCATCGCGAAATTCGCGAAGATTAAAACCTCGCGAATTTAACCAGATCTACAGTATATTCTCTCAAATCCCATGTGGTCGCCTCCAATAGTTAAATTCCAGTCTAGATTAATCACCTTATGCAAAATTGCGATAACAATAGGATGTGTAGACCTATACAAATAAATAGTTAAAATTTAGTACTAAATACACAGTAAATTCCAGAGCAAATGACAGTTGTGTTAAATAGATTTCTACATTCTTCTGGAGAGGATTTTTTCAGAAGGTGTGATGAAATTATTTTTTCCACACAGTAGCGGAGGGAATTATTTATTTCCAGACTGATGTGTTATTTTATTTCAGCCTTTCACAGCACAATATCATTTATTGCCAAGAAACTCCCTCCCCCCCCCCCCCCCCTGATATTTTAATGATTTTGATTGACGGAAATCTCCATTTATTCCACATGGACATGGAAATATGAACCTTATCAAAAATTAATAAAGTTGCTCTGAAGTCTACTAATAACACTATTCAACTACGCGTATAATATATATTCCAAAAACTAATGACTATATTCCGGAACCGTCATCTTTGCGATCCTAGAACGTTTATATCTACACACACACACCTATATTTCCTTTTCTTGAGCAGGTTTGTCGTCAGTTTTCCCAGCAGTTTAGTTAGTAGGCCTACATTGCTGACATTGCTTATAACATTGGTCCAATACTAACCCTTTAAAAACCGGTCACCATTAAATTCGTTTTTTAATTTTTTTATTTGCAAATTAAATACCTGCTTTAAAGAAAACCGTGACATCAATTAGCAATATTTCAAAATCGCTGACCTCCATTTTGTCAAATCTGAATGAGCTTCACTCACTTGAAGTTGGGAATCGCGTCAGCAAGACACAACCCTAGTAAGAGAAAATTCCAATAAAATAACTTGACAGTTAAAGAAGCATATGGTCAATGTTTGCTGTGTTGAACGTCGCAAGTATACTGTGATAACGCAGTTTTATATAGGGCCTATTTATATTGTAGCGTGTTGTATTGAGATTTTGCGTCGTAACATTGCCTTTATTAAATGTAGAGTATGATATGAAATTACAATCACTCACTCGTCATTTGTGACAAACTAAGTTGGTAAATAGCTAAATGAGGTATATCTATGATCATATTACAAATGTCTCTGGAACATTACAATACTCCAACGCCCATTTGTAAGGTTATCGTCCATTATACTAATTGAGCTTCTTTCTCCTGATCATACTCGGGCAAAATTTTCGATATATAATATGCAATTTGTATTATAAAATATGAATCACAGATTTATTGGCATTGTTTTATGTCTCTTATAGTCACTGATATTGTGCGTGGACTTACAACTATGTAGTGCAATTCATGTTAACAGCTGTTAATAGGGACGAACCTTTATCTACTTTCAGCAGATTGTTTGTTTTATGGGATATCATAACTCAAATATAGAAATTCAACTGAATTAGGGATAATGTTTATTGTCCCCGCCCTCTCGGAGAGGTCATTTAATTACTTTTCATGTGTTCGTTCTTGTCATGTATGACAGTATCATCTCCTGCACAAAGTTGCTGCTCCATTTTTTGTGTCGAGAGAAGATTTGTTTCCATCTATAGATGGCAAAAACACACATTTTCACGTGATAGCCATAGCTGTGTGTGATCATTGCTGGCTTGAAATCTTTATTTTTGTTACTCTTCCCATTTCCAGTTTACTGGCAAAATACAGGCGGGGTACATAGTCATCTTCAGTCTACTTGTTGTTTGTTCGATTTTGTTTGAAGAGGGAGTGACCTGGTAACGTGCATATTTTATGATATGTATGTATATACTTCATCGCTTGCAGACAAAGTCTACACTAGAATGTTATTTTTTGATTGTGTTGTCCACTATTGGATAAGCATAGTATCATGAGTATGTGGATAAAGTGTTTAACTTCAATGCTACATTGTTATGTACCATTTTCATCCATTGGAAGAGCACCGTAGCGTAGCGCGGAATGCCGCATACACCAGCAGAACGCTCTAATCAATCTGCTAACATTGTATTTTTTTGTGGTTTATTTCACAATGGTTTGATTTTTGTGATGCATAATAGACAGATAGATGTTTAATTGACACAATTAAAAGTCCTTACTGACTTAGAGGCCATAACAAAATAAAATGTACATACAACGTGTACAACAAGGTTAGTTCTATAAAATCACATGTCAATAGACATGATGTACACTTAAAATAAGGCCATTTAAATACTTAACCCTTTGAGTGCGGGCGACGCGTTTAAGCGCATATATACTGTTTTTCCACAACTAAAATTTGACAGAAATTGAACAAATATGCATGTATAAATCTTGAGTAAAGCCCCCATTGGGAAATTTAGCAGATTTAATTTTTAAGTGAGGAGGTATTTTCCTTTCATTTGAAGTTGGCAATTGCGTGAGCAATGCCAACTTCAAATGAAAGGAAAATGTTAAGTAGTAATGAAGCACTTAAAGAGTTAAGCAAACACAGGGTATTAAAATAATAATGATAATGTAATATTCAAGTTTTTGTTGCATCGTGTAATTTCACTGTTCTGTGATGCCCATTAATCTGATTAAATTCAATCAGATGTAAGCATTGTTTAATATCAGTGTATGGCGATGCATGTTCATCTAACTCAAATTAAATCAGATTTTAGACATTTTAGCGATGTTTATTTGACTACCGGTAGTTAAATTAGGTTCGAGTTGTTTCTAATCATTGAACTTAAGTTCAGTAGTTAGATTTTGTGCTGTATAGCTCTTCATGGGATTCAACATGTTCAATTCAATCTACCAGGTTGGGTTATTTTTTAAGCGTTTGACTTTTAAGCGTTTGACTTGAATGTTCAGATTCTGACTGAATTCGACCAGGTTATTTAGTTAACTTCAGTGATGAGATTTTTCTGATGAGCGGGGGCCCTATGGTAGTGCTTAGCACCGCTGCTTTTCACGCCAGAGTTCGGGGTTCGGTTCCCGGTCTCGGCGGTTTGGAAGAAACAAAAACGTTTCTTCCCCATCCACGTGTGAAAGTCAGTATTGTGGGGAGCCTCCGTGACCGAGAGGTAGCGTGCTCGGCCGCAGACCGCCAGGGCTCGAATTTCGAATCCTGTGTCTGGAGGACAGTGTCATCTCAATCATCTCAGAATCCTCAGAAGTTTCTCCTGGCCCAGTTTAGCCTATATGTGCACAAAGGTGGCCTAAAGCCCGATTCATTTCATTTCATTTCATTTAGATTTTTCTGATGCATTTATTTATCTGATTCAATCAGACTCGGGCTATTTTTAAGTGTTTAACTTGTATGGATGTGATCAGTTGCATTAACGCTGGTTCTGATACATAATTAGTTCTTATGACATTTTGTTCTAAATCTATTCATTTTACCGTTCCCGTTACGCAATGTGCAACATGTGCTTAATACACCCTGGGAATTAATATTCAATAGACTGCAAACGAAAACGGAAACTCAACAAACAAAAATTAGACAGTCAAATAATTACACCATCAATAGAAAAATATTCATACACGGTCAACATCAGGCTATTTTTCCCTGGTTTGAATATACAAAATACATTGACAAATAAAACGGCAAAATAATACTCTATTTTTGTTATCAATATTTCATTGAACAGTTTTATCGTTATAGCTCACATCTCAATACTAAAACTTACGTTAAAAACCATTGGTATTATGGTAAATATTGACAAAAGAAACGAAACAGAAAAGTGGCGGTGTAATAACCCCCAATAACAACCATAATGTTCATGACATTTAAGCCTAATATGGGCGTCTATCGGTGGATATATATACACTCCGTGTTTGAATACAGACAATAAATAAGTGGTCATTATGCGCCTTTCAAGGGCTTCATTGGTGGGGTCCGCTTTTTTACAAGATTACACTTTATAACTTGTGAAGTTCTGCTCAAGTTAAACCTGTTTCATCAGGTTGTTCATTTATGTGTCCCGTAGTCTTAGATCTATAAACTATGTCATTGTACATAACATTGCATATCACTAGGCTCTTATGCTCACGTGATTTATATTGATACTTTTCTTTAGTGCTTTGTTATCATATTGTAGCCTAAAAAATGATTATACAAGATATTTTTTGCAATAAATAGTATCAATGGAGTCCAACGGGTGTTGCTTGATGCCCCACCCATTATCTGATTATCTCTACAGTACTATATATATACAGCATAGGATACCAGCAAAATGATATATATTAATTCAATACATGTACATTTAATTAACTTGGGGAAGCGGCAATATCCATGGGTGATGTGTATAGTTTTGCTTCAGAAAAGAATGGACACAACTGTTTGCAGACTAGGTTTTACCTGAAAAATAAAGCGTAGGATCGTCCGATGTGTTGACAAACGAATCGACAATGTAATATATGCCAACGCCCTGTATTCACGCTGCGCATTGATAGCAAGGGATTAGTGTGAAAATGAAAGTGGCTAAAAGTACAGCTTAGAGTGTATATCTATTTTATAATAATAATATTAAAGCAATAAATTCATGTAAATGATTTTATATTAGCACTAAGTACTACAAGTAAGTATCTATTTATTATAGTGACATGCATGTATGCCTATGTATATACAAAATAACATGTTGTGAAGAATATAGTGTTTATGCCGGACCAATTAAGCTTATAATCATGATAATATCACTCGATACAATGCAATAGAAGAACGGGAAAACAAATAAATTAAACATAAACATTTCTTAATCTTCTACCAGCTTTACAAAATCAATTGAAGCAGGTAGATCGTCACACTCCACATGCGCAGTATGATCAACGTTCAAAGGAGAGAGTCTGCGAGAAGTAAATATTATGAATCAGTGAAGCGAAACAAGTGACCTCAAAATTTGGCAATTAAATTAAGTGCATTTTTTCTAAGTTTTAATACATGAAATCAGTGTCATTTCTTTTAATTGTGTTTATGTAGTCAGTTCTAGTACTGTTGATTACAGTAGGCCTACATTACAACAAAAAATTATATTCGTCTTTGACTTTGCCAGATGAGCAAATTAAACAGACACGGTCAACCTTTAAAGAATGTGTTAGTCCAATTGTATCATCTCTAACTCTCTGATTGTCACCTGCTTCTACTATCAGATGTAAAATTCGACAACGAAATTGGGCAAAAGTACGAGGTTTTGATAACAAATAAAGTGGAAACCTAACCTGGTACTACAAATATGGGCAATATATTTTTATTAATTTAAGTTTTAATTTGAAATATTACACTTTCACTCGAATTATAGGCCCTTATGTCATTTGGACGAATTCACGAGACGAGCCTCCGCCGCCACAGTTATTTGTTTTCAAGATGGCTACCGTACTAATCTATCAACTTCTGCTTCCTCATACTATACATAGCCCTCACATACCACTGGGAAATTGTTTTGGTGACATTTTGATTTCCATATTATCATCAACCCTTTAATTACTATCGCCACAAACGAAGAAATGCTCGTTAGCGCATTTCAGGAAAAAGTTCCCATCAGATCTTCTTTTAATTTGGCAGATATGTTCAGCTATGTCAGCCAATGACCTGATTAGCCTTTGGGAGCAAACAATTTCAAAAAGCTCCGTAAATTTGCGAAAAAAAAGCAAAGCATTATTTGTGTCAAAGGCATACATGGCTCTTGCGCCCCAGTCACCAATTTTTTACTGGTTCAGACAGTATGACCTGTACACTATGCGGGCATTAGGGGGCCACCATCCAATTCTGGGGTGCACGTGGTGGGCTGGATTTATTTATTTCAACCCGGCTCGGCGGCGCGCTGAAATTTACATTTTTATTACATGCTTATATACCATAGAGCTGAAATATATTATTTATTTCATGCAGAGTCTGCCCGAAATCATTTATTTCAAACATACTCCCCCCCCCCCCTCCCTGGAGATTGAATGATGGACCCCTTACCCACAGTTTATCTCTCGGTATAGCTTCAAGCGCACACAGTGAGCAACTGTGAACTGTTTTAATCAGACAATTGTTCACTGCGCAAACTCGTGCAAGCAGTCTATATCTGACTAAGAACATTAGTGAGCGATTCTGGGTAAAAATGAACAAACGCGAATTTACATGCTCAGTCTTGTGAACGTATAACGCCAACAAATGTGGACATAAATATCATAATTCAGGAAAAAAGTGCCGTAATTTGTCAATTTTGAGCGACGCGGTCTTAAATCGATGCCTAAACCACCCCCTGCATCACCATGAGCAGATTTAAATTATAGGTTTCAAACCTGTGTGTTAAGTACCGTGTTAAGCATAAACTTGCTTTCGGAATACCGTTTTGTGTTTAACCAGAGGTTAGACAAGATACTTTGTTAAACCGGCGTTAAACCAGCTTTCGGGATACGGCCCTTTGTGATGGGACATCTTGTGCCAACAATAGCTGATAGCAGCGGCAGAATCTGTGTTAATATATAGATAACAAATAGATGACACATTTGAACAATACGGGAGGAAGTAATAGTTATGCAAATAAAATAAAAGAACTTGGCTGCAGAAATCTGTAGCAAATCCGAGGACGATATGCAGAAGGGTTTGGAATTCGAGGCCAAACGTTTTGCCACATTCTAAAGAACTGATAGAGCATTATCTGTATAAGTAGCCTACATACAATGTATATTTAGTTGTGAAATTATCACTTATACATCCGCTGCCATCTTAGATTACATATTTGTATTCTCGACTTGAAATATTAAAAATCACGCATATAGTCAGCTGACATTATTACTTAAACATTAGTTTCAACATTAAAAATCATTATTTTAAAAATCAATAACATAAATATAGGTCTAAATCTATAAACTGGATATGATTGACAATTCAAAGGTGTAAGACCTATTTGAATATATTCCAAGTTTAGGTAACGTTAGTTAGATCCAGGAGCGCACCCAGAGCAAGTGAAAATGTTTTCACTGTAGCCCACATTCACCTTCAACTACGAATCTCTCATATTTTATGTAAATTTTATTACACTGTATAGAAATATGTGTATGAAACTGAATTATTCTTTCAGATGGTTTAAACAATTATATATATTATGTATATATAACAGACTATGCACATCTATCTTTTCAGGTGCAGTTTGAGTTGAGACTATGACGTCGAGGAGTTGCGTGGCTGGCTGGCTCAGCCTGCTCTTCTGCGGTATATGCTTGATCAGCGTGGCTGATTGCTTGCTGCCTCCAGATAATGTCCATCGTTTCTCACCACCCAACCTAGAGTGCAGGAGGCAGTCTGGAGCAAGCCTCCGCAATGAGACCCGCACTGGCTTTAACCCAGAAGTGAAGCTATGGCAGGGCATTGTGCTCATAATTTGCTTCGGGGCATTTGCACTCTTTGTGGTTCTCATACACAGATTGATTCGGTGAGCATTCGGGTTACATTATGTCAAAATAATACATGTACGTAAGCAAACACTGGACGTTTAGGTCACAAAAACTTGTTTAAATCACTTTTTTTTAAATTAATGAAAAACCCACTTTTTATAGTTTGATTGATCTTTTAAGTAAAATGTTTCATCAGCAAATTACATGGACCAGATGACACCACGTGTAGATTTATGCTGAACTGCATTTGTAAATCTACGGTGAGATGGCGTGCGATTATGTACGAAGAGATTAAAGGGACTGGCCCAGGCTAAAATCATCGAAAAATCGGTGATTTTATTTCGGGTTCTTAATATGACCATATGATGTAAGCATGTACATAGACTAGAACTGCAAATTTTTATAATTTTTGTGCTGCGCATTCACCAGTTAGGCTAGATATAGAGACGAAACTCCTGATTTGTAATTATTGACAACCATGTCAAAAATAAGAAATGCGGGAATTTCGTCTCTATATGTAGTCTAACTGGTAAGTGCGCAGCCCAAAAATTATGAAAATTTGCAGTTCTAGTCTATGTACATGTTTACATCATATGGTCATATTAAGAACCCGAAATAAAATCACCGATTTTTTATGATTTTAGCCTGGGCCAGTCCCTTTAATTACGGTCATTGCCTTATGCCAATTATCCACGTTGATATTTACATAAAATATAGATATTTATTTGTATTGTTTCCTATTTGTAGGGTATACATCTTCTATGATGCTCATTTACTAGATACTTTTTTCGATGGAGGTGGTGATATGAACTTTGGTCTAATAGCAGCGTCTGTGGTGGCCAAATGGACATGGTCGTCCTCCTTCAGCTGGTCGTCCAGTTTAGTTTCTGTGGTCAGTTTAACCCTTTCCACGCTAAATTATATTTTTATCAACCATGGAGATCAAAGGGTTCGATTTAAAATCATCATAAATATCTTAGTTATTTATTTCTGGTTCATTTGAATAACTATGTTATGGGTCTACGGCCATAATACATAATTATGTTTACTCTTACATCGCGGGGGTCGACTTTAGACGTCAGAATCTGACGTCAACAGACGTCAGATTCTGACGACTAAAGTTGATCCCCGCGCTGTAAGGGTTAAATATATTGTCTAAAACGCACGCTGAGATAACCAATGAAACGTCAGATTATGAGTTATAAGTTTTTATCACAATCATACACTTACTGCTTCATTTATCGCGCAGAGTTTCCCTGTATAGATCGTGATTTTGTGTCTCTGATGAGATTAAATCTAATTAAAAAATACATTAGTCATCTGCTATCCTCAAATATTGTCTTTTTTACAGTATGGTTTGGTTGGCCACTTCTGGTTTTCAGCTGGTGCGGTTGTCCAGCTGTTTTTGTTTGCCATCGTAGCATGTGAGCTACGTATCAAAGCTCCTGGAGCTAAAACCTATCTGCAGGTAAAAAGTTATTTCTCCCAAAAAGCGAATCATTTATAATGTTTTTCTGATAATTTTGTGCTTGCTTCGAGTGGTTTGAGGCTTTGTGACTAAAGTAACTTGGTAGGCCTTGCGAAAGTTGTTTGTGACGCCGCGTAATATAATATTAATGTTTGTTGCTTTGATTTATTGATTTTCACAGGTGATCAAGGCACGATTTGGAACTATGGCACATATCACAGTAATGGTATTCGCTTTGCTTGCCAATCTACTCATAGCTGGTATGGTAATGACGGAAGGCACACGTATATTGACACAGCTTACAGAAGGTAACTTTTTTTTGGTCGTTTGTCCTCTACTTAGGCTGGTATATCTGAAGAGATTCAAAACCAAGACTATTTTTAGCAAAAGCATATCCTTTAACCCTTTAACCGCCGGTGCCGCATATATTCGAGTTTACATTTTTCATTAGCACATCAAGTCCCACATTTTAAAGATAAAATGTGACATCAACCAGCGAGATTTGAGGAGTTGACCTCCATTTTGTCAAATCTTAATAATTTTCACTCACTTGAAGTTGTGGATCGCGTCAGCGAGACGCAACTTCAGGTGGGTGAAAATTCAAAATGAATAATTTGGCGGTTAAACCAATTACTTAATAAATACAATGTTTTGTATTAGGGTTAAACACACTAATACACCACCAGTTGAAGCATACGCGCGCTATCATCTGTTATTAGCCCTCAGCCAAGGAATTTGGCTCATTATCCGGCCGGCCGGCTGGCCGGTTGCCCGTCCGTCCCTCTGGCTGCCTGCTTGTAGAGTCAGAGCTCGCTGGCTCGTCCCCAGTTGTGGCATTCAGGTTTCAGAGAAAGAACTGTTAATTCCCGGCTTACTCATAAACATAAAATATTGAGTGAGGCCTCGAATCATAAAATATGTCTGGAGGGCAGTGCCATCCGATACATATAATAGGCGTATCATCATTTTAATGAGGTTCTCCTGTTTCATGTGTATGTATGTATGCACTAAATATAAATATCCACGCCTTGATTATCTAGTCTTTAGGATTAATTATTAACTAAGCATCATCCGTTATATATGATTCACACTGATTTTGCATTAGAAGTCCGCCGTCGCAACCATCGTCGCCGTGTTGACAGTACAAGTGCGAATTACTTGCGTGTTTTTATACGCATGTGATGTCATTGTGCTCACCCGAGAAACTTGCCGGAAGAATTCGGAGATAGCATGGAGCAATTTCGAAATGGTCGCATCTCGCTTCATTTGAATACTTATGTTATCGGTCTACGGCCATTAAAAATATTGTAATATTTCATTGCGTGGGTCGACTTTAGACGTCAGAATTTGACGTCAATGCACTCCAGATTCTGACGTCTAATGTCGGTCCCCGCGCTGAAAGGGTTAAAGGTATCTTAGTAAAGAAAGAAAAAATGATAAATTGATGATTTGTAGGCCTAAGTTATATCTCTGACAGAATCCTATATCGTGTTGCCTTGGCTTTTTTTTCAGACTTGAATTATGAAGTTGCCTGTATTCTGTTGGCCGTGGCAGTGGTCTTCTTCACGGTAGTTGGTGGTGTTGGTGGCGGTGTGTACGTGGCATACTTCGCATGCACACTTGTCACAACTATTACCATGTACTTTTTGGTTGATGTGTACTGGGATCCATTTGACAGACACGTCTACGATGTGAATAACACACAAGATATTGGTCCAGATATCGGACTTGGAAGCAGGTGGGCCCGTATTGCAGTGAATTAACCCTTACAACGCTGAAATATTTCGATATAAACCATTGAAACCAAAGGGTGTTTTTCAAATTGAAATCATCATACATGTCTTAGTTAGATCTTGCCGCTTCATTTGAATACCTATGTTCAGTCATTTTATCAATATACCTCAAAATAATTGCAACGGAAGGTTTTTCACTGCAAAACATCTCAATAGTATTCCTAGAATGGCATATCAAAACTTTACTCCGATGGAGGAATGGGAAATATATTTTTTTGAGGTACAAAGAAAGGTGTCGTCTGTCGTATGTTCTGGTGTCATTTTACATTTACCGCAAATCAACTAGTGGTCATTGAAGACACAATTTTTGTAACCAAGCCCATTTGTCGCCTCTTCATAATAATCACACCATACCAGATACATTTAAGAGATATAAATAATAAAAATGAGAAAAATGTTTTTAATTTTAGTTACAATTTGGTGTAATACTAACTTATTTGAAAGAGATTTTCTCCGATATAAAAACTTAAAGGCACGCCTACGTGTATGCCTTTTCAATTTAATATGCCAAAATTATACCAATGATAATTCCAAAATCAGATCGCGTGGTGGCTAGGTATTTCCGCACCCTGAATAAGGTATTACCTATTTAAGAAAAACAATCAATTAAGGTTGTCCGAGATATAGGTCACGTAAAATCCAAGATGGACGCCCATAGCGATCAAAATAAATGTCCAGATACTATATTATCCCAAATAGTCGGGTTACCCGTCGGATTTTGATGCCCAAATTGATTTCATTAGTGATTTGGATAATCTAGATATCTGGCAACACGAATCCACCTAGGCACATTTATAAGAGGTTTTTTTTTTAAGGAAGTCCAATTTTTTTTAGTTAAATATTTATTATTTAACCATGATTATATTATTTTCTGAATGTTTTTATGTATTTTCACAGGTGTATGTGTCAAAATACATAATTTTACTGTAGGCTAATAATCGGATTCACGTTCACCGTGGTGAATAAATACCATAGCCGATTTTACGGTCAATTCTCAGCAGCCAGTTTTATTTGAACTTCCGATTGCAAGGCCTAGTTAAGTATTCAGATATATTTAAACAATTTTACATATCATCTCTTTGGATATAAAAAGGCGTGTCTGCCACTTCACAAAGTGGCAGATAAACACTTTAATATCCAAGGAGACGGTATACACGTATATGAAATTCGGAAACTAAGGCAATGGGGTCGTCATTAAGCCATGGGGGAGATTGCCGTCAATATTGTAAGGGCTAGTGGATTTTGCTTAGAAATGTATAGGCCTACTAAATGATAGTAAGGGCTAGTTTCGTTTTGGGCTAATAAAACTTACAGATGATTTTGCAACCCTAGATCGGGGTTAGTTCGGACAAAAAAAAATTCTCTAACTTATTATATGATCAAATTAGGAAAATAATATTTTTACCCAGAAATATTCTACGACATATGCTATTTTAGCATACATATTTTTCTCAAATTAAAAACAAAGTGGGGACATAAAAAACATTTTGATGTATTATTTTTAACTGTTCCGACAAACCCCATGCTTGATATGCCTGAAAGTGTTGGAGACAAGAGAGGTTGTTGACAAGATTGAGTAGCAGTGCGAGAGGGGGCTGAGAGGCTGTTAAAACAGGAACAACAACATTGGATGGGTCAAAGAGCTGTTAAAAAGAGGAGCAACAATATTGCAGGTGCCAGGGAGGCTGTTATAGCAACTGGAGAAACTTGCGGTTGGAGCAAGGGAGGCTGTTAAAAACAGGAGCAACAGTGCTGGGGACAGGGAGACTGTTAACAATAGCAGAAACAGGGCTGGGGGGGCATAAAGGCTGTTAACAACAGGGAAAACAGCATGTGAGGGGTCAGAGAGGCTGTTAACAGCAGGAGCAACAATATTGGAGGGGCCATAAAGGCTGATAACAACAGTAGAAACGGGACTGGAGGGACCAAAGAGGCTCTTAACAACTGGAGCAACAGTATTGGAGGGTCATAGAGGCTGTTAATAACAGGGGCAGCAGCATTTGAGGGGCCAGAGGGCTGTTAACAACAGGATCAACAGCATTAGAGGGGGCCATGGAGGCTGCTAACAACAGGAGCAACGGTGCTTGAGGGGTCGGGGAGACTGTAACAGTTAACAACAGGATAAAAGGTGCTGGAGGGGCCATAGGGGCTGTTAACAACAGGAGCAACAGTATTGGAAGAGCCAGGGAGGCTGCTAACAACGGAAGCAACAGGGCTGAAGGCAGATAGGCTGTTAACAACAGAAGCAGCATAATTAAAGGAACCAGAGAAGCTGTTAACAACACGAGCAACAGGACTGGGGGGCAGAGAGGCTGATAACAACAGGAGCAACAGTATTGAAGTAGCCAGAGAAGCTGTTAATAACAGGAGCAACTTAATTGGATGAGCCAGCGAGGCTGTTAACACCAGGATAAACAATCGTGGAGGACAAGAGAAACAATCCTGGAGAGGCCAGTGAGGATGTTAACAACATGATCAACAGTGTTGGATGGGGCCAGAGATGCTGTTAACATATGAAAAACAACTGGAGCAATAGTGCTGGAGGGACCAGGGAGGTTGTTTACAACATGAGAATCAGTGCTGGGGGGGCTACAGGATTTCAGGGAGACAATGAGGCTGTTACCAACAGGAGCAACAAGGTTGTGGTACAGAGAAGCTATTAAAAACAGGAGCAACAGTATTGGAGGGGCCAGGGAGCCTGCTAACAACATGAGCAACAGTGATGTAGGTACCAGAGCGACTGTTAACAACAGGAACAACATAATTGGATGGACCAAGGAGGCTGTTAACAACAAAAGAAACAGTATTGGAGGACAGGAGAAACAGTCCTGGAGGGGCTAATGAGACTGTTAACAAAATGAACAACAGTGCTGGAAGTACCAGAGAGGCTGTTAACTACAGGAGCAACAGTGCTGGAGGTACCAGGGAGGTCTCTTACAACATGAGAATCAGTGATGGAGGGGCAAGGGAGGCTGGTAACAGAAGGAGGATTAGTGCTTTAGAAGCCAGGGACTTTGACAACATGAACAACAGTATTGCAGGGGCCTATGATGCTGTTAACAACAGGAGCAACAGTATTGGAGTGGCTATAGGGATTGTTGTTTTTTGTTTCTCTCTATAATTGAAAGCCAAATGAAATTCTTGATGCACTGTGCACATGTAAGAAACATGGACTGCAATGTTCATACGGAGAATATAAAGTTTGAATTCGGCTTCTCTTCTAAATTGAGATAACGACTCCGATAAAGAGTCCAAAGAAGAATAAATTGTGTCATAATTTTCTAATAACTATGAAAAAATATTGATCTCAATTTCAAATATATGTTTATTTTAAAAGTTTTGTCTCAAGTTATTTAATTCATTCAAAACATCTGGAAAAAATACAAATCATATCAAATGTTGAAAAACTGTTTTGCGTATAAAACACGACCATTTTAAAAACCGCCAGATAACAAAGTTCCTCTTTCTGTATTGGAGTATGATTTACAAACACTACAGACCTAAACCAGATATACTTCGTGAAAAAATGTTGTAGGGCTATTTAGTCAGAAAATTATTGGACTAAAAGATCTGTACGTAAGCCTTATTTTAAGTAGTTATAATCGGAGAAAATCCCTTTCAAATAAGTTAGTATTACACCAAATTTTAAATAAAATTTAGAACATTTTACTCCTTTTTTCTTATTTATATCTTTTAAATGTATCTGGCATAGTGTGAATACTGTGAAGAGGAGAAAAATAGGATTAATTACCAAAATTGTGTCTTTAATGACCATTATTTGATTTGCGGTAAGTGTTAAATGCCAGCAAAAAATTTGAAAAACGACAGCTTTATTTATACATTAAAAAAATATATTTCCCATTCCTTTATCAGAGTAAAGTTTTGATATGTCATTATACGGATACTAATGAGCCGCTTTGCAGTGAGAAACCTTCTGTTGCAATTATTTTGAGGTTATCCGAAAAATTGCCACAAGATGACAGGACTATTATGGGTCTACGGCAATTACTAATATTTTTATTTATTCTTTCAGTGCGGTGAGGGTCTTTATACGTCAGAATCGATTCTGACGTATAGATACGGTCTCCGCGCTGATAGGGTTGACGTCAGCATGAAATTCAATAAAGATAATTCTGATATTGAAACAACATACAATTTAGTGACTGCATAAATCGTTCATAAGATTCATATATTATGTAATGCTCAAATGGTATTCCAGAGACAAGGTTTACAGCGAAGTTTATTGTGGTAAGGCTTCATTCACTGATAACGAAGAGAGCAGCTGGCTGACGTTTATTTCAGCAGACGGCTTGGTGCAGGGAGTTCTTATTATCATATGTACGTATAGCTGTATTTATACGCTTAGACAAAATTATTTGAAAAATAAGCTAGTTCACAGGTGAATTCATCAAACAGCAACCGATGATGATGTAATATCCAATCTAATAACAATATGGAGAAACAATTATAAATACACGTCAATACTTTTAATATCATTAATGACATAAAAAATGATACATATTATAATGGGTAAAACGAAAAGATTATATATGAATTTATGTCGTTACAGCAAGTTTCAGTGCAGTTTTCGTTGATCAGTCGTTTTGGCAAACGGCAGTGGCTGGCAAGCCTACTCATACTGTATGGGGTTTCATCTTTGGTGGATTAGTTTGGTTTGCCATCCCTCTAGCGGCAGGCTTCACATTTGGCATGGCTTATCTGGCACAGACTGTGGTCAAAGGGGTGCATCTTGTGTCAGAAAAAGATGCACTTGATGGTAGGTTCATCAAACTTATGGTATGGTTTATATGCGCAAGGCCTAAACCATTTACAACTAGCTCTGCTACGTAAACGCACATTTCTATCAAATGAAAGTGTTAACATACTACTCTTTGAAACAACTGAAACATATAAGTTCCAAATATGTATTTTGGTTATTGTAGAGCAATAATAAAAACCATTCATCATAGTTGATTAATACTTTTTTCAGGTTTGCTACCAGTGTTTATGTCGCAAAGAATTCACAAAGAGACGGGAGACTTCCTGTTCTTTGTTATGATATTGGTTTGTGTAGTGACAACTGCATCAGCTGAAGTCCTTGCCTCGTCTTCTATCATCATTTATGACATCTACCAAACTTACATCGGACCCTTCATGGCAACTCCAATACCTGACAACAAGCACATGACCGTAAGAATGCAAAGAGCAATTCGTAATGAAGAGTATTTAGAATACGACCGTCGCTGTGTGATACTCAAACACGTAGTCGTTGTGAGTGTGAGTGTGGTACTTGTACCCCTTACATTGTCCATACATGCCATTGATATTGATCTTCCCTGGCTTTACTTCTTCACGGCTGTTATGGTAGGCGGGTGCGTGATACCAATTACACTGGCCGTCACTTGGCATCGCGTCACTGGTGTTGGTGTCACCGTTGGAACCATTGGAGGTTTTCTTTGTGGCTTCATCGCTTGGCTTATCTACGCAGGTATCACCAAGGATGACGTGATGAATCTGGAAGATGGACTGGTACAATTTCGGGATAAAACAGGCCAGCCTTATGCCATGTTGACCGGCACGTTAGTGTCTCTAGGCATGGGAGGCTTACTGTGTGTAATTACAAGCCTCACCTGTGGTGGTTGTGACCCTGGCCTAATGGAGGAAGAAGAATGGGAGAAGACACGCCAGATTGACAACCCGGTCCTTCCCTGGTCGATCAAATATGCTCCTAATGTTGGTGCGGTCCATATGGCTAAAGGACGCCCACATTTCTACACAATCAGGCGTACCTTTAAGATTCCAGAGATCACGGCTTACATCATTGGAGTTGTACTCGCAGTTGGGGCAATTCTGGTATGGCCAGCATCTATGCTGGAGTCAGATGTGTTCTCCAAATCTGTGTTCAATAATTGGGCTGTAATGGTCCTTATTTGGCTTTGCTTTTCTCTGGCCTTTATTGTGCTTCTACCGGTAATATACGAGATAGCACAAGTGTGCCAACAAGCCTACTACAATCGCATGTGGGCACGCTCTCCAGCTGCTGCTAAGGCAGGGAGCCACGGTAGATATGATGAGATGGAGTCTGAACCATCGCCGTCTCCTGCACCTGCTGCAACCACTGAGTTAAGCGGAAGACCAACACAAAACGTAGATATGCAGAGCATCAAAACAGATTCTGAAATCAATGCCAATTTCGGTAAGTTTTTTTCTAATACCATATAAACCAATAGACTATGATGAATGTTTGCAAAAGTGTTTATATTCTGCTCGGATGATGACAATATTGTATTTGTTTTCACTTTTGTTTCAGTTTCTGGAGGGAATAGTACTCTAGATCCGAAATGCAAAGAAAGATGGAAGACATTCATCCAGCTTTAATTCATTCTGCAGATAAAAATTAAGCTGTATAAACATTTATGCTTGAATAATTATTGTATATCACATCCACATTGGCGAGCACTACGTGCCCAACATTGCAGCAAATATATCATACTTACACGACCAGTGAACAACCCTTGCGTTAAATAAACTGCATACTAACTTTGTTACTATGATAACTGCAGGTTATCAGTTGCTACTATGTTTTATGCTGAAGGCTAGATAATTATTCTTATATTTTATCTGCACTTTAGAACATAGTAATATAAATGTGTAATCAAATATATTATTATGAATGTATCCGAATGTTAGAACGCTATGAAAATTTTAGAGACATCAAACTCTATTTGATTCCCACAATTTGTCTAAATTGGAATAATGATGTAAAGTGTATCCCAGCATTAGATGACTGTATTATTTATATATGTAACGCCCGCCCACATGAACACTTTTTTTCTAGACGAATATTCACACGAAACGCATAGCGATAGTTTCTGCAATTAATATATCATACTATTTTGTACATTCATTTCATTTCAGTCACCAGATAGTCCTCTAAAGGCTGTCCTATTTTCAACTTGAATAAGCGGAACATATGATAATTTAGCTCTCAGGGGCTGCGATGTGCTTGTAATAATAGGCATATGTTTGTTTATACCAGCAGGCATGATAGCTCTAATATGACCATTCACACATTATTACACTAGTTCCTAAAGGTAATATTACATTATGTACATTCCAGGAGAATTAAAACACATACAGTGCTTTCTGAGATATATTTATTTGAATTATATCAGTGAAATTTAAACATTCATTTTTGTCCATGAATTTTGTTTAAATAGGTGTTGTATGACCACCATCATTATTATGTATTATATTATATTCATTATTTTCAAATAAAAATACGTTTGTTTATATTTCTTTACATATGTGAGTATTGCTTGTCGCTATCAGTTTATAGGAATAACATACAGTCGAGCCTCTCTATAACGAGCACGCTTAGTATTTTCCTGGAACGGATCGTATAATTAGATAGTATAAGTCAGCTGACGCAAGTGACCGATGACACATTGAGCCTACCCTCTTCCAGTCAGAGCTGCGATCGCGATTTTCAATAAATCGTTGATGATTTAGTATTTTACTAAGTGTTGAATGCAATAAGCAGTTACATATTTTATACGTATGACACATATTCAATCGTGATCGTGTGTGATTTAGTGTGGTTGAAAACTGCGTTGAGTAATTAAAATGACGTGTTCCGTCCCACTGGTCCCATCCAATATTTCCTTCTCATGAAGTAGTTTAGGCGAACTGTATTATTATTGATAAACTTGGAATAATTCTTCTTCTTAAAAAATAGCTAAAAAGCATTAAAAAGAAGATGGTGATATAAACAAAACTATGAAGTTGGCGACGTATACACCTAAAGACAAATTACGGTTGAAAACGTCGCATGTAGGCTGCTTACTGATCAAGTAGGGGAGAGTCGGGTTAGTTGAGCCACTTTTTACAATATTTGATCTGGTGTTTTCCCAGTTGATCGCAGAATGGTTGTGATAGTTTTAAAACATGGCTATATATTACATATAATTATATCCAACATCAATGAAAGATGAAAAGAACAATTTTAAAAAAGTTATGGATACACGACTGAAAGTGGTGAAAGTGGCTCAACTGACCCGCTGTATGGGGTAAGTTGTGCCAAGCAAGGGGGTAAGTTGATCACCTATGGTAAAAGTTCACAATTGACAAATGTGCATGCCAACATGTTATTCTTTGTCCAGAAAATGCATAAATAAAAAAATAAACACTTCTGTACATCTCATAAGGGTCAAATTTGTTGACAAATCTCTTCCCAAGTCCCCAAGTGATACAATCGGCATTATAGCATGTACAGTAGACTCCCGCCAATGCGGTCAAGTACGGGCCAGAATTTTTTGACCGGAATGGCGGTCCGACCGCATTAGTGATCGGGCAATAAATACCACGTGGCGTCCAGCTATTTTATATTAAATTAATTATGTCTATATGCTCCAAATAATGAAATGAATAATAACAATAGTAAATTTATTAAGTTTATTGCAGCTGTTTAGAAAAACAGTGTTTTCTTTAGTGCAAAGTTAAAAATGATTATATAATTATGCACAATTAAATAAAAAACGTATTTTAATAAAAACATTTTTTTTTAATGAATGTCACAAAACAGTTTACTACAGTTTGAAAAATGAATTGATGGAGAATTGTTGACCGGTGGATTCTATTTTCACATAAGAGTCTTGTAATTTATCCTTAATATTGAACATAGAATGTAGAATGCTATCTCGGCCACGGTTTGCTGTAAAGTCTTTGAGGACAGAAACCGCTGCCATAGTCTCATGAAATGAGTATTTTTTAATCACTGACAGACTGTCACTTGTTGACGATGAGATTTGCCTGCACTAGCTTTGATAAGTCTCACATTATCCCTTAGGGTAAGTTATGCACGCTTACGGGCAGACATGATTATGGTTATGTGCAGCATAAAAATTAAAGATTGAATGATTTCTCACTTTCAAAAGCGTATTTTTATATCGGCCTGTGGCCTGTGAAGTGTTCCGATAAGAAACTAACAGCCTACCATTGTCTTCTTATTCGCATTGTTTCAAGTGTTTGTACTAGAATTAGGTGTTAATATGTGTCCCCCCCACTGCCGACAGTTCGCGGCGGGTGCGAGCGCAGACTTAGCGGGTCATTAACCCTTTAAGCCCACTGATGCATTAAAGCATCATTTTAAATCCCTGAAAACAGACTAAATTTTCCCACAACTAGAGGTTTTAAAACGAAAATTTCCATGAAAGTGGTTCACCAATACATGGCAATTTTCTTTACTTCTTCACCCACTTCAAATCATCTTCATCCACCACAAGTCGAGAATTGCGACAGCAATTCGCGGCTTGTAGTGGATGAAGATGACAATGATAAATTCAGGCTTGAAAGGGTTAACCCTATGCGTCCCGATATAAAATAATCTACGTCTATTATTAGTAATAAAACTTAACATGTAATGATAATTACATAAAATTTGTTGAATTGTAAAATCTATATAGACACTATATTAAAAGAACAGTTTTGAGTTTTGTAATTACGACATTCCCACGTATTTAATTATTCTAATCACGGGGTTGAACCAACGCTGTTTTAATGTTGGCCAACCGTCTGCGATGATGGTCCATCATTAACTCAGCACTACATGAACACTATTTGCTGTAGCGAGACGCTTTATCAAGAAATAATCTGCTATACACTTAACGCACTCAGCTTCTTAAAATAACATATAATTTTAAAAATATGCATTATTGCATTATTGTCGGTTAATAACACCTTGTCATAAATTTATTTTTGAAATTGTGTTGTGCTTGTATTATCTAACATGTTTAATTATGCTTACTGATGAGCTATGTCGAATGGGGTTAGTTGATCCACATTCTGTAATTAAATAATATATTTTACCTACTGGGGTAAGATGAGCCATGAATGGGGTTAATTGAGCCGGTTGATCAACTTACCCCTAAGTACATTTGGATCAACTTACCTCACAACGGCCATATTGTAAGAATGTAAAATGTTGTGACCATAGACATTTATATGTCTATGGTTGTGACATTTCAAGGATCCAAGTTGAGTGTTACATTGATATAAGCTTTATGTATTTTACTGCCTAACCCTATAGCAAGAATGTACAGAATCCCTATTGCTTCCGTAATATTGGTGGCCATGTCAGTAATATCACAGTTAATCACCAGGTGGTGTTAAAACTTCCTTAAAATCCCATGTGTAGAAATGCGAGGGGGTGGATCATTAAACCTGTGGCTCAACTAACCCGACTCTCCCCTACCTACGATGACACTTGAGGAATATACACTTGCGTTCCAGTGTTGTAGATTTTTTTATTGACACAAAACGTTTCATCTGAGCTTCACATTGCTATCTTTTATACTAAATATAAACAAATAGTTTGTCTATTCTTGTTTTGTAATGATTACTCGTCCAGATTAGACGGTTACATCAAGCAGGCCTATTAGTCCGGCAGCCAACGAAGGTGTGATCTTGTTTTGGCTGATATTTTTTTCTCTTTGGATTATGCATTACTAGCATCCTTGTGATGATATCTCGCTCTCCTAATCGATCACCATCACATGTAGACGCAAGGCACTTTCACCACACCACGTAATACTAATTACGGAAATCAACATACACATGCAGTAGGCCACGAAGGCTTTCTCACACATCTATGTCTTGTTAGTTCTGCCTCCACTTCCTTTTCCAGTTACATTGAACAACTCTTGACTTTGATCTCTATCCATTGGATTTATTGCCTCTCTTAACCCTTTGCTCAAATGTAGCCTTCTGACCTTGAAATCCAAGCTGTTGTTTTATTGCAGCCGTAGTTGTACATATTTACAATTATATTCAGTGCGCTTTTCGAAATACCAAGCACGTCAAAGCACTCTGGATTTGACTGTTTGTTTTTGCTGGTGCCGGCTTTTATGTGCACATTTTGTGCACATCTTTGTTATCAGAATTGTGGGCCAGTGTCTTTGTCCAAACAAAAACATCGGATGACGGAGTGTGTACACAATGTCATATCAGATAGATATTTATTGACGACCTGAAGTCTGTGCAGACGTCATTAAAAATACGTCATTAAAAATGAACAATACATCATGTTATACAGTGCATAATCGGATAAAATAGACAATGGTGTTAATATATGTAAAAATATTAAATGCTTTAAAATAATTAAAATAACTATACATGTTTGTGATATTATACATGATAGATATATGTTTCTCGCAGCAAAACCAGAGATAAAATAGCTGTTTACTATTACTTTGTAGACTCTTTGTCTAGTTCATCAATGAGAAAACACCTTTGTCCAGATCTCAGAGTCCCATCCATCTCAGCTACTGTGAAAGACACAGGTAGAACTGTTCATGATTTGAAATATGTGCAATGTTAACACCTCATCCAGCTTCATATCGGTGCTTTTAGGGGCCATGTTTTCTCACTTCGCAATGGTTTCAATATGTTACAGATCGTTGCTTATCATCGAACAGTTTGTGCTCTATTCTTTGAACATGTGGCAACAGTCTTTATCTAAAAAAATGATGAAACTGCTGCTGACCATCGCACTGCAGGTCCGGTTGTTAACAACCTCTCTGGTATATCTAACACTGTTCAGACATACCCATCTCATGTTCAAACAAGCCCCAAGCATGGGGTTCGATGGCACAGTAAAAAGTAAACCATCAACATGTTTTTCTGTCTCTTCTTTGTTTTCAATTTGACAAAAAAAATTTAAGCTAAAAATAGCATTTATGGTACAATATTTGTGGGCAATAATGTCATTTTCCTGATTTGATCATTATAATAAATTTAATCATTTTTTTAATTGTTCGAACTAACCCCGGTCTCCCAAACGTATGAATGACGGTCCTCTACCTTCGTTTCTGAATTAGATATAATTTTCTCAAATGGTCTAAAAATATCTAAATATTTAAATAGACTTTGAAGCTCGTGGAAATTGGCTAAGAATTTACTGAAAAATCGCTTCATGATCATTCACCACCGCTAATGTGAATATGATATGATAAGAACAGTAAAAGTATATATTTCGACACATAAACCTGTGAAAATACATTTAAAACAGCTTATACATTTGACATGTGTGAAAGCATGATATATTGGGCAAATTTCTTCATCGTTGTCCTGTCATTGAACTAGCATTGAATCAATATCTTGTTCTAATCCCCAAACACTAGTATAAGCCTACTGTGACATACACGTTGGATAAGCTCAGGATGTAGGAAAACGCAAGACGTTGACCCTATGTTGACTTGATGTTGTAGACGTTGGGCCTAATTAGGCATCCATTGCTTCAACATTTGACAGGATACTACTATCAATATTTAACCCCATAGCCTATACTTTCGGAAAAAAATGCAATCATGGTTAAATAATCAATATATATTAAAATTGCACCCCCCCCCCTCCCTACAAAAAACCTCCTACAACCCCTTCGGTTCACCAAAAAAATGTACCCATGTGAAATCGTGTTGCCAGGTATCTAGATAATCCAAATCAATAATAAATTTGGGCATCAAAATCCGATAAAATTTATATCCTACAATAAAACACTACAACACGAATATGATGTTTTACTAAATCGTGTAATAAAACATCATATCACTGATGTTATATTATTCAAATGATAACTATCAATCGTAGGCTTGAAATGGTTCAACATGCTCATCTAGCCGCTGTTAATGACGGCTTTCAAAGCAAATATTAACAACATATATTTTACAATGTTTACTACTGCCTATCAATAAGAAGTATATATGTGTGATACACAGGTTTTAATGATAAAGAAATCATGATATGATACGTGATTTTTTATGAGAAATTCACTAATAATATGTGATTATTTACTGTTGTTCCACGCCTAATATAAACCTAGTAAAACAGCAATCAATAAATATTAAATATAATGGTCGTAGCCCGGTTGATGTGATACAGCTTAATTTTTGACAGAAATAAAATATAATGAACAAAAACATTGGAATCCGGCCATAAAATAAAAATTACAGGTGTACGTCCTAATATTCCACAAATGTCGTTGTCACTTGCGCCAGTATGCACCACACTTTCGGACAATAAAGAGCTACTGTGGAAACTACGAGGGCGACATTCTTGATCAGAACACAGCCCCTGAAGCAAAATAGGCCTACGCACTGATAATCTGTGAGCATTTCTTGCCCTAGGTGATGGATCGATGAGCAATACAACACATATATATGCATGCAATAATCGGACAAAGATGAAGAAGAGGAGGACAATGGAGAGGAGGAAGAGGGGGATAATAGTGATAAAAAGAAAGAAGAGGAAGAGGAGGGGTGGAGAAGTGGGACTAGAAGGAAGAAGAGGGGTGAGGAATAGAAGAAGTAAGAGGAAGAGAGGGATGAAAAAGAAGAAGAAGAGGATGAGGATGAGGAGGACGAAGAGGAGGAGGATGAAGATCATCTGGACGAGGAGGAGGAGGATGAGATCTGGAGGAGGAGGGGGAGGAGGAGGGAGGGAGGAGGAGGAGGAGGAGGAGGAGGAGGAGGAGGAGGAGAGAGGAGGAGGAGGACAGGGGGTGAAAAGGAGGACGAAGAGGGGATGGGGGGAGAGGTTCGAGAAGGAGGAAGAAGAAGAGGAATAAAAGGTGGAGGAGAAGATAGGGATAAAAAAAGAGGAAAAATAAGATGAGGAGGAAGAAGAGGAGAGAGTAGAGGAAAGAGGGACGAGAAGGAGGAAGAGAGGGACAAAAAGTTGGAAAAAGAAAAGGAATGCCAGGAAGAGGAGGACGAAGAGAGGGAAAGCAAAGGAGGAAGAGGAGGTGGAGAAGGACGGAAATGAGGAGGGAGAAGAGAAGAGGAATATGAGGACGACGAAGAGGATGATGATGAAGAGCTTGAGGAGGATAAAGAGGAAGAGGAGAAGGTGGACAAAAATTGGAAGAGGAGGAGGATGAGGAAAAGAGAGGGATGAAAAGGAGGAAGAGGAGGAGAAGAAAGAGGAGGGGAAAGGGGATAAAAAGTAGGAATAGTATGAAGAAGAGGATGAGGAGGATGAAGAGGGAGATGAGGGGAATAGGTGTGAGAATGAGGAGAAGTATAGAGAGAACGAAGAGGAGAATGAGTAGGAGGAAGAGAGGGATGAAAAGGAGGAAGAGAATGAGGAAGTGGAGGACGAAGAGGATTAGGAGGAGGAAGAGAGTGATGAACAGGAGGAGGAGGGAGAGGAGGATGAAGAGCTGGAGGATAAGGATGAGGAAG